>BQNB010009641.1:1797-86203 GCA_026074375.1 Tanacetum coccineum
TGATTCTCGTTTTGTTTGTCTCATCACTGTGCTGTTCTTCAATGATGAGTGGGGATAGATCCACCCAAGAAACATACATATGTAGTAGGTTATGATGAGTATACATGAGTATCGTGTCCCGCTCTTGTATAGCATCAACCAATGGAACAAGACCTGAATCAAGACTACAATTAGGTTTCTTTATATAAAGAAACATTAGGGAGTTTTTATCGTAACCCAAACAGTTTGTTAATATTAAATTAACTTGATTTTTTGAGAAGGTGTCGAACTCTACCAGATCTATGGTAGCAATCATCTCATCAACAAATTCTCTTTTAGGCGGACTAGTGAACCTTCCATAATGGTGTAGTAGGACCTTAAATGTCATTGTTTGAAAATTAAATTGAATTAATGTAATAGTTTAATGTTGTTGTTGAAGTTGAACCACAAAGTATGTGGTTTATATAGTGTTTACTGTTTTTCAATCATGTGCATAAATCGCGTTAAATACTAAGTGATGAATCCAGTGTCAGTGACTTGTCAAGTCAATGTATATATACTTAGTGATTGAGTTGTCCAATATGTCATTGATTTGTACGATCCATATGCTAAATCGCGTACAATACTAAGTGATCAACTTAGTGGCAGGGACTTGTCAAGTCAATGTTTCTATTATGTGATTTACTTGTCTAATTTGTCATAATTATGGCATAAATTGTCTACAATAATAATTCGTCAACACATTGTCTGTGACATGTCAAGTCATTGGTTTGTCATAAACATGTTTGTATTTACTGTTGGAGTTGTTTAAACTGTAATAAATTTTATTGTCCTTACCCATTTATGTGTGTTGTTTATAATATTTATAGATACAAGGTTTAATTAGTAATGTAGTGTTTATTGTAGTAACATAAATAGTTAAATTGAAATTCAAATATTTATTACATCATTAAAATCATACATTATAATTTAACAACAAACCAACAGAAAGCATAAAACATACAATTTTTTAGAACCCAAACGAGTTAAACCAACTATTTGAACCATTCGTGTTTAGATCATCTAGATGTTGCGCATCATATTGCTGAGAGTTGTATTGTTCATACATTTGAGATGATTCTGTGTGATGTTCATTGTATGCTTGAGATGTGTTTGTGAAATGTTGGTCGTAAGGTTGCGATGGGTATGGTGTTTCACAGTAAGGTTGTGATGGGTATGTGGTGGCACCGTATTGTTGTGATGTGTAATGGTTAATATTATGGAAAGTGTTGTCATAATGTTGAGTTGAGTAGGGGTTGTAGAATGAATGGTGGTTGTTGTGTGGAATTCTTTGCTCATTTTGTGTACGTATGTTTACAGGCGGTTTAACGACAAAGGGTTGACTGCATTAATCGCGTCTGTGTCCCGCTTGTTTGCATTTGCTACAATGTATAACTCTTGGCTCCTCTCCTTGAGATTGTATACGGTTTGTATTTTTAGGGCGACGGGTGGGGTTGTCCATGCGGAGGAGGGAATGCTTTTTGAAATATTGTGTGGAAATTCCATTGATGCTATTTCTAGGTAATGAATTGAATCGATTAAGTGCTTGATATTTTGTTTTTAAAACCAGTCTGTACATATTGGACACAAGCGTCAAACCCAAAAAGTGTTATAACTACTTACGTGACCACACGGACAGCTGACAGCTGCATTTATCATTATTCACAAATTCCTGTTTGTAAGTTGACTGTACGAATATACTGACCTTCTAAAACTTGGTATTGATATTCGTTAACACCTTTAACAACCCATGTCGCATTTTTTCCTTTTTATAGACACTTGTTTGCGCCCATCAGTTTTTATAGTCATATTTGCTCAATATAGATAACAAGAATCAATATAGAAGTTGTAATAAGAAGGAAAAAAATAGTTTTATATTTGTTTTCTAAGAATAATACATGCTTAAGCTGGTCGATGTTTTATAGTACCTTTCTTGCCCATCGAGATATGTTCGGTACTTTAACACGGGCTCTTTTCTATATATTACACTACAAGCGTTGACAGACTCCACACTATTCGATGTCATATAATGTAATGAATAGTGGTGGGCAAAGGTAGTTTTGCGCGTGACCATCTTCGAGGACAGTAGACAAAGCTTTTTTATGCATAGGCTGAACAAATTTTGTAGTAGTTCGATGTGGTTGCATAGTCTTCTCGTGTGTGTGCTTGCATATTTTCAGAACAAACCTTTTCTTGCTTTGTTTTTCAAAGATAGGTTCTGCATAAGATGTCGAAACATAATTATGAACGCTAAAAGGAAATTCATGTTTTTTTTTTTACTACTCATAGGCTATTGCCGGATGCCTATAGATATGAATTGAAATTGGGATTATACCAATGCATTATTGAGCACCGACAATACACATACCAACATTGGACATGTTTCCCCTTTGAATATTCCAATGCAATTGGGCACAATCTGATTGTTTTCATCCCATGGCCACACTACCGATTTGTTTCTTTGTATAGACCCTTTAAATGGCTCCTTCGTCATAAGCATCGGGCATAGATAATTGAGGAAGGACGACTCTGAAACAAATGATAGAAACATCTTTGATGATGTAATAGATTTATATTATTTAGATTTGTAAGCATTTACTTACGAATGCCACAATGGAATGAATATCATCTCGAAAACTTTCATTCGTTGTTTTGATACGTGTACTATCCCTTCGGTTTTTTGTTATAGGTTTATCAATTTATACAGTGAGATTTAAATGCTTCGTACAGTGAACCCTTACCTGTTGGTTTACCGTAATTGCTTCACCTTTCATTGCTTGTTGGTAAGTATATAGTATTGTAAATTCTGATAGAAATATCTTGTTGGATATTTTTCCTTTAAAACCAGCGACCTTGTCTTTGTAATTTTGGATGTTTGGAGAAGGTGACTTAATTACTTTTTTGTTTGATTTTGATGGTTAGGATATGGTTTGAGTCTTGGGACTATCGTGAACATCATTAAGATGTATAATGTAATACTGCTTTGTATTATCCCACAGTCTAGCCCGGAGCTTCCATTCACATTGATTAAAATGATAGCATTTTAAGTGACATCTTTCCGGGGCTGATCTGTCTATTAAAAATTGGAAACCTTCGTTTAAAGCTTTCAACCTAACAGCCAAGATCAAAGCTTTTTTGTTGTCAAAAATGTTACCATTTCCAACTTCAGATTGTTGAGTATACTACTTTAAAATATTAGGTTTTGCCTTGTAAACTGGTGTCTTTGGAATGTCAGGCTCAAATGACATGAACTTTTGCCATTTATGGAATTTGTTTTGGGGGTTTTCATTTACCATATCATCTGTGTTATATTCGTTTGATCTGAAGGCAAATGAGGATTCAGGATTTGAAAAATGTGGCTCATTTTGCAATTGTAGGGAGTCGTTGATATGAAAATCATTTTGTAGATTAGATGGGCCTTCGTTTTCTAAAGTTTTCGATTCAAAAAAATTAAAGAACATATTTTTTTGATCGTTTTTCTGTTCAGAAACAAACAACTGTGCAAATTTATCTTTGGAGTTACAAGCACACCCAACAAAAAATTATACCTCAGCGTCGTCTGTGATATCAACAACAAAGTCAAATGACGAGAGCTTAAACGAGAAGTTTATGTCAGCATTTGCTTCCAAATTGAATTTCTGCATCACCATTTCATGTAACATTGAGCATGTCAAATCTTCTGACAGTATGAAACCTCGTCTGGTTTCATTAAAATGAATTAAGCACTTGAAGTTTTTTATATTTGACGCCATTTTTTTAAGGTTCACTTTAGGATGTTATCAATACATATTGGTTTCAAGATACATTATATGATAAGAAAAAATTGTAGTTCGCATGAAGGTAGAGTGATCGTCTATTGTCATTAGAGTTGTTTATCAATGTTTATAAATTTAAGTTAAAAAATGTTAGTTCGCGTGATGAGGTAAGAGTGATAGTCAATGTCATTAGAGTTGTCTTATCAATGTTTATAAATGTAAAGTTAAACATTGTAGATCGCGTAAAGATATAGGAGTGATCCAGTTATAGGTGCATAGATTGGTTATCAATGTTTATAATTTAAAGTTAAAAATGTAGATCGGTGAAGGTAGAGTGACTCCCAGTCAATGCTTACATTATAAATATATTTTTTAATTATATATTTTATAAATAATAATTTATAAGTACTTATAAAATTATTAATTATTATTTAAAATATATAATCCTAAAATAACATTTCGGTTTCTTTGTTTGGTTTTAATATATGCGTTTAACTTATACTATATAAAACTATTAATAACACCTCGTTTTCTCGGATGTTGCTGTGGTTTTAAATATTTCTTAAAACTATATAAAAAAACATTGTTTTATCGGTTCAGTCAGGATATAGACTACCTTTATGTGAACATGATTATACCGTATACTTTTTCAAGATGCAATTCGTCAAGTAACACAAAAACAAAACATTCGTTTATGTTAAATATATACTACCACTTGTAGTAACACAAGCGACTTACAAGCAAACACTTATTAATCATATTGAACGATAATCTACGAGACTTTACAAACCGACGCTTAAAGCATCGAATTTACATTCAAATGACAACTACTCCCAAATCATTTTTCGATGTTATTTAAAATTCGTGAAATAGTGCGGCTGAAATAATGTTGTGTTGTTACGGAGGCATTTACAGATCCACGTTGCTCGAGTACGTTATCTTATCAAGAAGTGTTGTAGTTTGAGCACTCTGTGTGAACCCAAATTACAGGGGACATCGCGCGGAATGGTAACAATGGGTGCTACGTCAGGGCACAAAACACAAGTCACGGAAAGCGAACCTCAAAAGGAGACGTTTAATAATATTGTCACATTCAATTTAAATAAAAATGTCAGAGTTGTTAATGGTTCACCTTTATAATGTATTAGAAACATTGTCAAAACGTTTTTTCATATAGTTAGCAATTCTTAAGCCTTCAAAAAATATATAATTCCGCGCGATCGAATGCTCCCAATGTCTAGCAAAAATAGTATCTGAATATACATCTAAAACGTTCAAAATAAGTTGGTGAATTTATAGGTTTAAGTAAAAAATCAGTTATTGAAATAATTTTAAGAATGTTTCAGAAGGTAAGTAGCGTTACAACATTCAAAAGAGTTATTCCGAAATCCATCCAAAATCCATCAGTAGTTGATTCTTCAATCAAAGAAGTATTTAAAGTTGGACAGACAAGATCGAAGTAATGGTGGACTAGTACATATCCGGAAGTCCAAAAACAGTAATGTAGACACGAGGAAATACACATTCATCAAGTCTAAGTATATATTTTTGCACTAAGTCATGACACCGAAGCCTTACTAGATTTTGTGCCCAATTAGAAATAGGATGCTGCCAACACCCTAAACATCTTATCAATGTTCAAATGCACCCGGATCAGCTAGTGACCATATAGTTAGGGTGGGGATTGTAGTCCGATAGATTATCCATAACCACCAATGCGCTCATTATAATAGCAATTAAAGGTTCATGATAAATACGGGACTTCACGAAATTAAGGTAACTTAGCATTAAGATAATAGGCAAGTAATTGGATAGCTTTTACACTTTGAAAAACACTTGTGTCCAATAGTAAAACAAGCAATGTAATTCACCCCGTAGATTTTGTAAAACAATTATAGAAAAAGGGGGCTATGAACTCACAAAGTATTGAAAGGTAATTGTACTGTAGTAAAATATATGAGTTTGTAAAAAAGAGCATGTATTCCCTCGGGGGCGTTTATAAACATTAAAAAGATTGAAATGCGAGACTATGAACTCACCTCGAGTGAATGGTAATCAACAAGTATTAACAATAGAACATTGATGTCACGAAGGAATCGAAAGGCAACTCATCAATATAGGAGTATAAGTACTTAAAACACTTTAATTATTTATGGTCGTATAGTCATCATTATTATCGTTCGGGCTAATATATTAGAGGTCGTTGTAGTGAACGTAATGAGGATGCTAGGACCTTTAATGTAAATCCAGCCACGCGTCGATACGCACCCGAAGAGGTCTCATTATGAAACATCCCTAGTAATATTGTACTTTGATTAATACCACATAATCGGTATATATAGTTCAATCAGCATCTAATGGTTTGGTAAAAATTGTGTTTAATTAGTAAAAACGTTTATAATTACCGTTTTAGTAAAACTGACGTAACTTTCGCGTTTTAAGCCCGATTTTAACGTTTCTTATGCCCATGTTTTTAGTCCGTTTCTTTCGTTTCTTACGTCCACGCCTTCGTATTAAGACGAGTTATCAAAATATAACATTTCCAAAATTTGAGTTTTTCTGATGAATAGTGATTTTACTGTTCATAACAGCTATATATTTATTTTTATAGATTTATTTATTGTAAATCTCGTAAATGTCGTAACTTATTCGTTTTAACTCCGTTTTAGCGATTCTTTCGAGTACATTCTCGTATTTAAAAGTTTTATCATATTAATGGCGTTTTAAAAATATAAGTTTCTGTGGGGAATAGTATTTTTTATAAAAATAGTTTTATAAAAGTATATATTTAACGTAAACTTGAAATCGTCGTATCTTTTTCGTTATAAATTGGTTTTTCGAGTTTCTTATCATTTTGGAATCGTCATGAGACGAACTATCTTTTAAAAACATGTTGGGGCTGTGTCAAAAGTCGAACCAAAACAGTAGGTTTTGAAGTTGTTGATGAAATGTGTTTAAAACTTGATTTTAAGACTTTTTAGGTTAACAACTTTGTTACAAGTACTTTACAAAACTTCATATCTTATGTCTTACATATAATTAGTTCATAGTTTGTCCTTGTGTTCAAATAGTAAGTCCTCTAATCTCTCTTTTAATCACAACTTTATTAAAGAAACCCTAATTTAGCAAGTTTACACATGAACCTTTTATACTTTAACAAACATGTTACCATACTTATAATTCCTTTATTCCATGATATTATCAACTACACAACATATGTAAAAGTGTTCAAAATCATAACCACAAGCAGAAATATGTTTTACATGTTTAAAAGTATCCTAATGGTGATATTGCTAAATAGAACATATAAACTCATAATATGATAAAAGTAAAGACATGAAGGTTTTTAGATAACCTTATAGTGATGTATGATGATGAACCAAAGTATCTAAACCCTTGTTTAGATATAAAACCCAAGCTTGCACTAATGAAAACCCTAATTATCCAAATGAAAACCCTAGCTTCCTTTCTTTGATAAATACTTGCAAATGGTTAACCAAGGCTTGTAAATACCTTAGTATATCTTAGGAAGGATGTGTGAAGGCTTGTATATGATGTAGAAAATTTTGTATGGATTGAGTTGGAAAGGGGTTTTGAGCCGTGGCTATGTAGAGGAGAAAAGAGAGTGTTTTTGATCTTTTACACCAAGTGTTTTGTGTATGTATGTGTTATAACTCTTGCATACAAGTATATATATGCCTAGTTGGTCAAAAGTTTGCAATAGTGGTCATGGGAAACAAGATGAGGGTCTTAGGGAAAGTCCTTGGTCTTTGGTCTTTGGTCTTTGGTTCCTAAAAGTGGAGATTATCCCATGAAAACAAGGAAAGTGTTCCTATGATATTTTCTTTGTATCTTTGAGTCCAAATCCGGCCATATGAGCATAGATATTTGAGTTAATTTTATGTATTGGGTATAAAAGTGGGTATTTGTTGAAGCGTAGAAAAGTTTTGGTGCTTCCGGGTATGCCTAAACGTAATTTTATCGCGAAACGTAATCAATTTACGTAACCAATAAAAATAAAATAAACAAAGTTAATAATTATACTCAAAATAATTACTTAACACTTGCTTGATGTAAACATTTATTTGTTTGGTGTCCGTTTACGCTAAACGATAATTTTTAACTTACGCGATTTAACTTAACTATTAAATTTAAAAGCGAACGCGTACGAGAAAAAAATAATTAGTGAATTTAATAACGTCGTACATTGATCAAAAATACGGATTGTTACACGAATGTTACAAGACACATATGTGTTAAATTTCTATTCACATCAGGATTGCTATCAATTTCTATAGGACCCTTCTTTTAACATACTTCCATGACAACATAAACAAAAATGATTCTTATAGTCCTTAACATACTTTTCCATCTCTAACAAATCAGCATTAACATTCAAAGGGTGCAGACCATAATCTAAGCCTAATATTGGTCTAAAAAATTGGAAGTACATTAAGTCTGCTACACCATAACCCAGTTTAACTACCATGTCTTTAAGGTCATGTAGACAAAACTCATCAATATCAACAACATTAACTGATGATACCTGTCCACCAATGTAAGACCTGCTAGGTGTTGCCGTAAAGCACTCGCCATGGTGGATTTCAAATGTGACTGACTTAGGGGTACCACATGCAATTATAACCACATAACATTATCAACAATTGTACCACATGCATAACAACAATTAAGTAAACACAAAAATAGACTATGTTCTTACCATTTTGTGCAACTTCATCAGTGTTTAAGCTATCTTTAGGCACATTCAAATCAAAACTTTGCTTCACCATGATTAGCTAATGAAGAACCAGCTCAAGGATTGCATATATAAGAGGTAGGGGAGAAAAAGGGATGAGATATGTAATAAAAGAGTTAAATAGTCAAGGTTTGTATAAGTTAGGTGTATAATAAATGTGAACGGACATATTTGCCCCTGACGACTCAGAAACTTAACAAAAATTTAGATGGGATTAGGGTCAAAGGGCTGGTCAGCTCCTTTTTGACAACCATATGAACATCTAGTGTAATTAATGAGTTTTTAGGATGGGACATGCAATTTAGGCATAACCACAAAGACCAAACATGTAATTAACTCTTTATTAGGGAAGAAGGTGAATAGTGAGTATGTGGTGGAGAATGTTTTGAAAAGATATATTAGATATTGGTTGGGAATGTAAGAGACATAGAAGTACAACAAATACAAGAGAGGTACATTGTGTAAGAGAATATGAGCTGGCATTGTTTAAGGTTTATTTATAGAAGGTTTATGTGAAGAAGGGTGTTTAGGCTTGATGAGTGTTTAGGAGAAATCAAAGGATTGATTTGGGTTAATAATCACATTGTCAATAAGAGAGAAAAGAGTGGGCATTGTGATTATGAGATGGTTTAAGGAAGAAGATAATTATAGTATGTGTAGAGGAGATGAAATCACTTGTTGGGTAAGAAGAGTAAACAAGTGATTAGATAGAATGGGTAGAAGGAGTGTATAGAAGAAGTGAGGACTTGTACATGTAAGGAATACATGTGAGTTTGTAAAAACATTTGTATGGAATTGAGAAAAGTCAAAGTATAATTAGCTTTTAAATACCACAAACTCAATTAGTCATTTAGACTTTAATCCATTGTTAGAAATAAAGAAATAATCTATTTAGCTCTATTATAAAAGTGGAGGGACTATTTGTGTTAAGTTAGGAAAGTTTAGTAACCAAGATGGCTATAAATAGGGAATGTATTTATGCCATGGTTAGTTGTAACAACTTCAATTAATCAAAAGGCAAGTTAGTTTGTGGTGATTAATTGAGCGAGCTTTTCAGGATTATGCGTTGAGTATTAGGATATTTGTAAGAGACAAGATGATTTGAGACGTGATAACGGTTGGTTCGGCAATGTGGATTCCGTTGTTGTATCGGGGTGAATATTCTTAGTGGCATGAACGGTTTATGAACTATCTTGAAGAGCAAACGTATGGTGAAGCAATGATTCATTCTATTACTCATGGTGAACAACCATTGCCTGTTGTTGCTTAAGTGTCATTGGCTAGAACGGCACCAAATGCACATCCTACTCTTAAAGATCCTAAATTTTGGACTGCTAAAGAGAAACAAATTCGAAGAATTGTTCATCTTGCAAGATCTCTTTTGATTCAAGGGCATCCAAATGACATTTATTCCTTATTGATAGCACAACGAACTGCTACAAAGAGTGTATGATGCACTTGAAAGGCAAATTGTGATTCTGAGTATGTGAACAAGATAAGAAGCTGCAAATTTTATATAGTATGAACTTTGTTAAAGCATCTGAAGAGAGAAAGTTACTTGATACCTTCGTACTTAAAGTTAATTAAAGATTTGAAGAAGTATGTTATAAGAAAGATAATTGTGAGATTAATTACAAGTTCTTGAACACTCTGCAACCAGAAATGAGTCTCTACTCCTGGAAGTTCCTGGATCTCCAAATCCTGGTGGTGATAAACATAGACATCCTCTTCATCTTACCAAAAAGAAAAAGCACTCTTGACATCCATCTAGTACATCCCCAAAGTCTTTAAATAGGCATAGGCTAAAAATAGCCTAATTGCTTTTATTCTTGCAACAAGGGGCAAGACTTCATCAAATCCAATCCCTTCTTCTTTCGTTGTGTATCTATGAGCAAACAAATTCTTGCTTTAGTTTTAATCACAATTCCTCTTTCATCCTTTTCATTCTCGAAGACCCATTTAATGCCTATAGCCCTTTTTCCATTACATAACTCCACCAAAGTCCAAACTTCTTGTAACTTGAATTGTAGAAGCTCTTCCTGCATAGCTTCTATCAGCTTAGATCCTTCAATGCATAATTGCCTTTTTGGTTCCTTCTTGTGAAAAAAGCCAAGCAAACTAATAGTTTTGAAAGTCTTTTATGGGTTTTTGTTCTTTGCTGAACAGAACTACAAAAAAACCATGTTTTCATTACCAAATTCTTTGTCATTCTTCTTGTTTGAGGTGCGAAATCAAGTCTCCCAATAATCCTGTCAACTTGTGAAATGATCTTTAATGTATCTTGTAGTTGGAATAGGACAGGACAGCCATAATGAATCAAATTGTTTCATGTCCAGCATCTGCAACCAAACAAATCATCATCAACTGAATAGACAATATCTTCTAAAGCAGCATAATCTGATCATCTGGATGTTCAATGCTTGTTTTTTTTCCACCACCATTCCATGTGGTTATATTCCTATATCAATAACACGGGTCGATTTACTTGGATTTGGCTAGTCGTACCTAGAGAGAGAAACACCTTGAGAGAGAATAACTAGAGAGAGAAATGGTTTTTCAATGAAAAGTAATAAATGACTAAGCATTGCCTTCTTCCAAAGTAGGAAGAGGCTGTATATAGTACTTTACAAATATACGCGGGTAATTCGTACCCGACTTAAAAAAACCGAAAACGTACTATTAAAACTATTAAACTACGAGCTATAAAAAACAATAAATACACGGGTGAACCGAGTTTCTTTTTCTAATATCTACAATTCTCCCCCCAAAGGGAGGTCACCCCTGAAAATAACAAACTTTAAATAATTCACTATATCCAACTTCAGACTTTAGCTCGTAGACATTTAATCACTTTTACATTTGGGAGAGTAAATGCCTTTTTGAATATCTTACGCTTGTCTTTGACTGTGATCTTGAGCTTTCTTGAGATCATCGCCCAAACATAATCTTACATCATCTTGTGATGAATCACCATCTTGTGACATTGTGAAGAAATACATAACATCAGAGTTTGCAGAAGCTTGAACACCTTATTGAGGTCTTTCATAACATCATAACAAGTGTAGGTCGTGTCTTGGCATTCGGTTATTTACTTGACATCTCAGGAACTGGGAATATCCATCTTCATCTACTCTCCAAGATCTTTAAATCCTTTTTATTTTAAATTATAAAGATATCGCTGTAATGTAAAACAGTTAGTAATAAAGAGAAAATTGATTTGAAAAAGACAGACATAAGTGTTTCTTATGAAAGATTTTTTGTAACACTTTGAGAGTTTTGAATTTTTGTCAACATGACAATAACCGTCATTTCTTATTTTCTTAAACTGGAACAAGATTGATGAATTCCACATAAGAATCCGCACCATCGTTTCTTTCCAGTTGTCACGACAAAAAGATTGATTCCTTAGAATCGCACAAGTCATCACAAACACAACCTAGAGCTTGATTTGATGTTGGCTCTAGCAGGATTTCCCACTTTATTGTGAAAAACCATCGTTTCACAAAAAACTCGGATGTTCCTGGCAATATCACAATGAAAATGCGTAGGGGACTCATGTAGGATAGACTTTTTTCCACAGAGTGTGAACGACAGAGAAATTTGGATATGTGTCCTAATGAGATTAATAGACGATTCTCTTGTCTCTAGACTCAATAGTAGCATTTTGGTCAAGAAATCAGAGAGTCTGGAGCAGACTACCACCTGTTCAAATATCACCTAACTCCTGGAGTGAGAAAGTCAATAGATAAATGTGTTTAGTCTCCGTGAAGAAATGAAATAAAAAATATTTTGAAAGATTCAGAGTGGCTAAGGTGAGGGTTTTGCATTGCATCATTCACTGAGGGTCCATGATTCGATCATTCAATGTCAGAATCATCTAAGTGATTCCGGCAGCATATGAAATTGACCCCGTTTCTGCCTAAGTGAATGGAGTGGCTTCTTTCTTAACACCCATTAATCTTTAACAATTCTTTAAAAAAAAAAAAACCCTTTCATGGCTTACGCGAGACTCATTACTAGAACTCTTGTTGGGTTTTATTCCCGTACTAGTCCATCTCGTCGGACCACTTTTTCCCTTTTTCGCACTGTTTAACTTTCCTTTTCCATGTCATACCTAATGACTTCTACACTAACTAGTGGATTGTCCCCGGGAAATCCCTCTCCGGTTATGGTTGCACATTTGGGAAAAGTACTAACCTTAACAACCTTTAAACTCCAATTAATTAAAATGCATGGTCGGTCTTTTGGTACAATTCTCCTTTCCATAAAACCAATTGAAAATTCAATTAAGGTACTTATGATATAAATATCAAAGCGTTTAGTACCTCGATTAATTTTTGAGACATTTATTCAAAACGCCTACCACCTCAAAATGTGCTTTTTCGGTATTCGAAATTGTTTACATGTTTGGGCGCTAACATATAGTCGTAATAATACACTGAATCTTTATTAAATACACATATCTTAAATCACATTTTTTTCACCCCTTATCAAAAATTTTAAACCCTTTTGTTGTTGGACATTTTGGGATATCATTTATTGATATAAAATATGTTATAAAATTTAGGAGAAAAGTGTGGCCTTAATTCGCAAGTCGTGTAAGAAACATATAACTGCTCCCCCTCAATCGTTGAGGGATTCTAAAATTACTCCTATCACTTAACCATCAAGAGATTAACTGAGCTACTATTGTTACCAAGGTATAAATTCACAATAAGAAATAAGATTAACCTTTTGATTGTAACCACGAAGTCGTCACGTTATACTGCTGATCAAGCCTGAAGTCAATATCTCCTTATTCTTCCTCTCCAACAAAGAATTTCTAGACTCGATAGATCCTTCTGATCTTAGTCTTTCTCGATTGCTAATAGAATGAATCTTTTGCTTCTTTTCACTTGTCCTCCCTCCTGACCACTTCCTAGTCTCCATGCCCCTTAATATCTTCGATACAGATGAAATTCTTTAAACCATTGTCCACCAGCTTTTTCCATACTCTTGTCAACGCCCCATCACTAACCTTGTGAAGCTCATTCCAAGCCTCATCAGCTTTCTTTGATCATTTTACCTTTCTGGTCATCTCTGTAGACAACTGCTCTTGTGCTTAGGACGATCGAAAAGACTTCTTTAAGTAAAAGTCGGCTGCAACCCCAATAGGACGTTCAAGTTGATCTTTGGTTTGATAACTTTCAATCCCACTGTAAGTCTCCTACACGATTTCTGATACCCCATGGTTTCTTATCTGACATGTTTGACTGCCGTGTGAAGACTAGTTCTTGTCTGTCCCATGGGCAGATGTGAGATGAGCTTTTCCTCCTTGAATATTGAGTAGGAACACAGATCTTCAAAAACATGGATGAAGTAATTCTGAAATCCTTATTCTGAGAACTTGTACACTTGGTAATCAGTCATGGCGGTAGAAATAACTCTCTTAGTAGTTGTAATCCGTATTTTTTCAAATACCTTGACACGGATCAAACTTAGATTCGCATCTGCGATCTGACTGCTTACACGATCAGAGGGCTCCTGTTTTATTGATGTAGAAGCCTTTCTCCTAAACCACCAGTGCGTAATGCCATATACCCGGCACTAGATGTCATAATCACGTTCACTCTCAACCCACAATGAGGAACTAATTCCTCCAAGGCCGAAGTCAAGGTAACGATCGGCAAGACTTGGATATTATGGAAAAGGTTAATTCACATCGATCAGTTCACCTGTGTCAAAGATAACATATCCTTGTTGAAGAAGAAGTTGTTTGAATAGTTACCTGACCTGGTGAGTCTCTAAGGGCAGTGGTTCATATATATTTCTCAGATTTGATAACCCTCAGGATTACTCAAATCAACCTTAATTTGGGTCAGCAAGCTTATGGCATTCATCCATTTGATATTGAAGAAAGACACTATTTTTGTGAAAGGCTTTAACAAGGTTGAAAGCTGGACCTTCTAAATCAACTTTGCAAAGCTACTTCTTTCCATTTCGTTTGCAGAACCATTTGATGAACGACCCAATATCATATGTCTTCCTTTGAAGCTTGTTCTCCTCAGGAACTTTATACGTTGTGGCGTATGTATTTGCCCAGTTGTTCTCTAGTTCTGGGAAATCAATAATCGGGGGAATGGTCCATTCTAGGTTCAGGTGTAGGAAGGTCTCTCCTTCTCGCTTTTCAGGAATCGGCTTAAACAAGTAGTGTCGCCCGACACCATTAGGAATGTGAGCGTTGTCCAGTGTCCTCCATATATGATCATTCCCCTTTCTCAATACCTTCATTGGGATGTCATCTGAAGAAGTGTTCAGAATGTCAAATCAGGATCAGAACTGTGCATTGAATAAGTCCCAGCACCAGCAACACCTTGTGTCAGTGATCTGACATCCGGTTGAGGAGAGAGCTGGATGTTGTTTGGTAGCAGATGCACCAGACTCCCTTGGTTTCTTTGAACTTTGGTCATCATCTTTCGGAGGAGGTTTAGCTGACCCAGAAGCGGCAGAATCAGATCTCCTTCTCTTTGTTGACCTACCCTGGTTTGATCCAGCTGAAGGGCCTTCATCATCATCATCGTCTTCATCATCATCACTATCATGCTTTCTCTTGTGGTCTTTAACCTTGTCTGCAACTTCCTTATCCATGGCATCTTCATCTGTTATCAAAGCTTCCATAAGAGCATGGTATAGACGGTAGTTGGCAGTATTTCTGTTTGCAGACTTGATCTTATTCATGTGTCTGAAGAGAGCACTCTTTAGATCAAATTCTTCAAGATCAACTTTATCAGTTGACCTGATGGAGTAAGTTGAATCTTGTTTCTCCTCACCTTGTTCCTTTTTGGCTTTGATAATCTCCTTTGGACTCTTTTCAGATTCTTGATTCTTGACAGACTCTGGGCCAGGCAACACAGAGTATTTCTCGATTAAATCTGCAGTGTGTCGTTCAAGAACCTTAAGGAGAGCATCATCAAGTTTTGTTCCTAGATAATTATCAACAGCCGTAGGAACTTGGGATCTAATTGAAGCCAAAACATCAGCAGAGTGATCAGTCTTCTTCACTTCAGATATCTCTTGTTCCAATCTTGCCACTCTTAGCTGAAGGGCGATGAATGGAGTGATTTCAGGGAGAGATGTGGTGATTGTTGTAGCTTCCGTGTTGATTGGTGGAGGAGTGACCAGTAATGACGGCTTTGAAGATGAGACATCTATGAAGGGAGCAATCACTGGAGGAGTTGACGTTACTGTCTGATGACTAGGATCAGGTATGGTGGAATCAGACTCCTCTCTACCTTTAGATTTCTCCTGATCATCTTCGGTTGGTTTGTCATAAAGAAATTGATCCCCAAAGTTAAAAGTGTCATCGAGATTTTTCATCGAAGACATAGAACCAGAATGACTTTCAGGTTTATCATCGATGACACGTTCGTCTGTTATGAGCTTCAGGTTTTCATGAACCTTTGGGTAGGCTGTGGCGAGGAATTCATCATCCATGTGCTCAGGGTTTGGTCCAGCAAGAGACACATGTAATTTTCCAGAGTCTGATCCAGTCTGGTCTTCTTTCATGGGCTCAGGGTCTGGTCCAGCCAGAGCCTCATGTGCTTTCTCAGGGTCTGATACAGGAATGCTTACTCCTGATGTTACGGTAGACGAGTCTATTTCACCTTGATCTTTTTCACCTTTAGGAGCAGCGGTTTCTGTTTCACTTTCTGTTCTTTCTGAATCAGATGTTGATGAAGATTCATGGATCACTTTCTCTGATGTGTCATCATCGGGTTGAGAAGAGGGTCCAGTTGTCGAATCAGGAGGAGTTTGATCACGCCTAACAAGGATAAACTGATCAGTAGTTCTTTTCTTCTTTGACAGATTGATCAGGGAATGAGCTACTTGTTCTTCAGTTACAACGGCCTTTCCCTTGCCTACTACTTCATGCAGTTTAGGAAATGCTTCTGACACTGGATCCCTGATCGTCACTCCTCCAACAGGCGCCCGACTTTGTGGCAGAAGGGCCGGATCTAAGCTAAGCTTAATGGCTCATTCCAGGTTAGCATCATTACCTTCTTCTCCTCCCTTTTCTTGATGAGCTTCCAAACTTAACTTCTTAGCTAGTTCGAGTTCAGGATCATTACCTTCTTCATGAGGAATAGTTTCTTGTTGAGCTTCATCATCTTCGTCAACAAGTTTGAAAGTCGGCTTTCCCCTTCTAACTTTCTGTGGAAGCTTACGCTTGGAAGGTTTCTTTGTCGGTGGAGGAGCTGGCTTGGATTGTTTGACTGGTGTGGTGGTTGTGGGCTTTTTGGGTGTAGCACGCTTTGTTGCAGGTTGCACGCTTGCACTTTCTTTAGGGGTTTTCTTTGTATTCTCAGCAACCATTTTCAGATACTTGGGATAATAAGAGGATTGTTGAATGGCTTCAGTTATCAGGGGATCGGGAATTGCCATTCCAAACACTTCAACTGACTCACCTTTAGGGACAAACTTGAGATTTCCTAAGATATAATCATCTCCAGTGTGATGAACAGCAGAATCAGGACGTCGATGGATGTTGTTATTACTTGCCAAGTAGTAGATTATCACTTTGGAAAACCGTCCATAAGGGATGAGGAGAGGAGTTACTTTCTTCTTTGGGTTCTTCAGACTGGCTTTGTGGCTTGCTTTGTGTGAGAAAAATGTCTGGATCCCTTGAGTAAACTCTTCCCATATCAGCTCTGCATGATCAACATTAGTTTGAGTGACGATTCCCCACAGCATTTGCAGAACTGGGTGTCTGGGTTTGTCACTGCCAGAAGTCTTTCCTGTCAAGCACTGGTTGAGCAAGGATAGAATTGCCCTCCAAGGTTGATACACATAATTCACCCGTATACTGGAGACAATTTCTACAGGTTCAGGATATCCCAGCTCATTAACAAAATCAATCACCGTGTCACCAGACGGAGGTAACTCAAATGGGTGAGTTGGGTTGACAGGAGTAATCGCTAATGCCTTTCTGAGAAGATCAGCACTTAGATCGAACCATTGTTCATCAACTTGACAACTATAAACCCCAGTCTTCTCGTTATATGACATTGTTTTCCAGAACTGTTGCAGGTAGATAGCAGGAACATTTGCTGAGGCAGTGAATGCTTGGAAGAAGTTGGTATTACTCAGGATGTCCACTGATATCTGAAAGATGGGGTTCTTTTGAATCTTTTGTGCATTGAAAAGTAGGTTGCTTTTCCCGATTGTTAACCACTGAGAGCGAGGTACAATCTGCTCATCTGTTCTTGTAGGAGGTTGAGCGGGAACATTTTGTTCTGCCATCGTATTCTGCAAAAGAGCATTTAACAAAGAAGACAAACATTGCAGAGAAACGAAGTTAGAGAGAACGTTAGCATTGATAAAAGTCATGTAACTGCACGATTGATTAAAACAGTTGTAACTCTGGTTTGATTAAAATCTACTAATTATCCAACAGGATCAATTACTTGTTAACTAAGCCCGGATGGGGTTTAGAAAAGCAACTGGGTCATTCGAATGGGCCTTGATAGATTATTGGGCTCAAATGGGTCAAAATATGAAATTTAGCCCAAACCGCCGCTAGGCAGAATGCCAACTCGCCGTTAGGAGAATTGAGCAAACCGCCGCGAAAATATAAAATATTCGACCAAACCGCCGAGAGACGGCGGTTTACCTGTTGGATTAAAATAATAGAAAAATTATGGCAACCCGCTGTTTAGACAACCCGCTGTTAGACAACCCGCCATAAGGCAACCCGCTGTTTAGGCAACTCGCTGTTGTCAACCCGCCGTCCCCGTAGGGGTAACTGATTCAGCCAGCTGTATGGGCAAACCGCCGTTTAGGACAACTCGCAGGTAGTCAAGGAACACCTCCCGTTAGTAACACCGCTTTTTGGCAAATCCCGCCGCCGTTTAGGCAACTCGTTTAGTCAACCCATGGTTTGTCAATCCCGCCGTTAAAGGGCAACCCGCTGAAGTCAACCCGCTTTTAGTCAACCCGCCGTAAAAAGCAACTCGTTGTTGAACCCCTGGTATTGTCAACCCTCCCGTTAAAGCAACCGGTAACGGGTTGATAATTTTTATTAATAAATAATAAAGTAGAGTCAACTCGCCTTTAAATATAAGAAAAACACGCAACACCCGTAAAGAATTAATGGCAACTCTTCACTAAGGTTTGAAATATAAAACCACACATCAAAACCTAGTCATATATACCTAATGAATGATTCCCAGCATCTAAACTGGGCACACCTTACATACACTACATTAGGCATTTATGTCCTAAAACGAAGATAAACCCAAACTATATTTTCTACTCCTTTCAATGTGTTATTTCGATCAAAATTATAAATATATAATACTTTAAAATATCGATTCCTTTTGATATAACACATATTAATAAAATATTCTAGATAAAGTATCTAATGATTACCTTTGGTGCGAAAAACCACACTTAAAATCTCATGCGACTTGAATTTTTGGTTCTTGGGGCTAGGCGAGCTTTGCGTGAAAGAGAGGAGAGATTGTTTTGACTTTTGACCGAACTTTTCGAAAGTTTTGATCCAATAAAGGCAATCGCGCGCCTCTTATACTCCTAAGTTATAATTTGCATAAAAATTTAGTCGCTTTGGATTCCATCTTCTTCTATCTTTTTATTTCTTGTTTTAAATATCTTCTAAGACTTGGGCATTATCTAATGATTGGGCAACTTGGCCAACTTATCCGTATTGTTAATAAGGCAAAATGCTATGAAACAAAGGGGCAAATGTTTTTTACACCACCCTAAACATTACAATCAAATGATATAGACTATGTGACCTTTGAGTTAAAATTAATTAACTCCCGCTTCAAATATTAACCCAAGTAGAATAACACGTACAACCATTCTAATGATTAGACTTTTAAAGCAACCCACAGTCTTTTATAACGCCCTTAGATTTTTCTTCACATTCACTCTCCTTTCCTCAAACAACGACCCCGTTCCTATTGAAAGAAGGATGTAGTTCGATGATTGAGATGAAAATATCAGGCCGAACATCTTCGTCCCCTCCCGCCATCACCATTTATTGCCCAACTCCCAAGAACATGGATATACAAGTTAAATCCATACCCAGACATTAATACCTAGGGTTGCAATTTGAAAGTAATTGGCAAGGCCTTCTATTAATTCTAAATGAACTTAAACGATATTTCCTAATATTTTATTAAGACTTAAAATATTTAAATATATAAATATATATATATATATATATATATATATATATATATATAATAATATCAGTATGATATTATTGACTAATGATATAATATAATATAAATATATATATACATATATATTATCAGTAAATATCATTAATAATAGGACAAGCTGTAAAATAAACACACAATGTTAGATAATGGTATCCAACACAAAAAACACACAACAACCCAAAGGACTAACATTGAAGGCCTTAAGGTTATAACACATATCTCACCTTACATGAAGACGTTTGAGAGTTTCAGGGTCAAACTCTTCATTGCCTAGGCCGTGTGGAAAGAAGAAATATCGAAACCTGTTCTCTTGTTAAGGCCTTGGAGAGAATGTCTGCAAGAATGAAAACTTCTTTGCCGCACTAAGTATAGTTCAACCACTCTATTTTCCACTTGCTCTCGGATGAAATGGTGTCGTATGATCAATGTGTTTAGAGGCGAGAGTGTTGGCACGTTGTTATCAAGCATAAGAACAATAGCACTTTTTGGTTATCACAAACAGAGGAATTTTATTGAAGTCAAATCCGTATTCTTTAGACTGTTATCCGCAACCAAAGGAATTTGAGGGTGGCACAAACATCCAGACATGGCGATGTATTCAGACCTCTGTAGTTGATATTAGCCGCTTCGTTATTTCTTTGATGACCAGCTACACCAATCTATCTCCAAGAAACTGAGGCACAATCCCGCATGATCTCGTCATCTGCATAAGCTGTTAGTGACATGGTTGTCTTTTTTCTGATTACTCTAAAGACCCAGTGTTAATGGGTCCATTATCAAATACGCGTGAAGCCAGTACACGTAAGATAGCTTCAAAGTGCTTTTTGGTAGGCTTAGCCTGATTATCTAGCAGCACATGCAAAGCAACGAATAGCAAAGGTCAGGGTCTACAGGCAGTAAGGTACGAGATAAGGGAGCCACCCATTCCTCTAGAAACTCTAGTTTGGTCAATCTAGAATCTCCATGAATCCACGTTCTAGTTTTCAATCGATCCACCATTGTTGTATCGACAGGAGGTCAGAGTGATCTCATTCCATATAATTTCTTTTCTTTAAGGTTTTCGAGAAGGGCATAATTTGCTTGATTTAAAAAAAGATCCTCTGGACTTTATTGAGAAAACTTGAAGTCGCTAAAAAAAAAAAAAAAAAAGAAAAACGACATTTTCCCATCATCGACATCTGAAATTTGGAGGCTCCTCTCCTTTTGAAAAAGGGTTACACACGCATTATGATCTGTTGAGTAGCAAAAATGATGTCCTCTAGTCGTATAATTGAAAGCAATTAGAATGTGTATGCCTGATTTGCGTGTGAATTAAGCGTATGGATCCACGGCGCCCTTAAGAAGTTGTTGGCTAACAGGAATTTTGAGAGGGTGTCATACCACGACCCTTGGTTGGCCTGCTATACGACCATAAAGAGCTTTCTTTCAGAGCGGTATACGTAGTAGGATAATCCTGGTGCTGCAAATCCTTCAGGTTGACTAGGACAAAGACTTCTTCTTGGAAGATCACCATTCAGAAAAGGCGATTATTTGAACATCCATCTAGATAGAAATATCATATTCTTGGTTGCGTCATTATGCCATTAAAATTCTTATGTGGCCTCTATCCGAACAACTGAGGCAAACAGATATCTTCAAAATCAATACCTTCGCGTCCTGACGATATCCCCTTTGCAACTAACCAGAAGGCTTTTGTTTTTTCAGATACATCACCATATTTCATCAAGCTTCATCACTTTGATAGATCCATTAAGATTGAAAACCATAACAAAGATTAGGGGCTAAGGTACTAATTCCTCATACTTCAAGTACGATCAAATTCGTGAATTTCATCTTGGCATGGCTTTGAAAAACCAGGCAGTTCTTCTATCACGGGTCCATATTTTGAAGGTTCTTGGGTTCAGACTTTGGACAGTTCAGTTAAGAACAGCAATTCACCACAAAGGCATCGGAAGGGCTAACTGTTATCTCATGGAAGATACAGGACGAGAGGGTATTGCCAAGCGATTTATCTATAGGATGATCTTTGGTCGCCATCTTCGTGATATGATCTGGAGGTAATGTTAACTTGGTCGTGGGATTCCGCGCATTAAGCATTCCCAGATGTATTGTGTGCCAGAACCTGGACTATCTCCAGTAACAAGAGTTATGTGATGTGATGAAGATCAACTGAAATGATTGGGGTGTCTACTTGAATTATGGGTTCTTCTCTGCACTTTCTTGATGTTGGAACTGGAAGATGAATATCAATGATGTTGACTGCTGAATCACTTGTAGACGCAAGAGCATTCTATGAGCAATTGTGTATACATAAGAATGTACCTGGTGGGATAATACTTAGCATTAATTTCCAGTATGCAATAAGGTACTGTTTCATCAACACGAGATTGTTCAAGGTGTTCATCAAACATTGGTTGAAAAAACATCTCCAGTTCCCCCTTTCTTCTGCTCTTTGTCGGTTGGAAGCGAGTACCCATGAATTTGAGTTACCCAGGGGTCATGATGAAAGGTGGCGGTCCTGAACTGATAGCGTACAGGAGCCATCGACTGATGCATTCTCAACGAATGTGACGTAAATTGTTTTCCATTAAATCGATCGAGTTCTCATTGATGTAGATTCTATAAGCCCTCCCTCAAGGTAGGCATACCCAAGCGAAAATCCCAATTTCAGTCTTTGGCTTGAAATATTCCTATGATTTTCGCCATCATAATCCAGGATAACACAGATCACCAAATACTCGACGATGAAGACATGATAAGATCAGAGCTTTTTAATCATGCACAAGCTCATAAGGTGTTTTGTTGTTATGACGAGTATTGAATTAGTGATCGGTTCACTGGGTGATAAATCAAGCAGTGCTACAGCTTCTGCCCTAGAAAGCATTGGGGGGGGGGGGGAGCTTTGCAAGAATATCTATCATTGTACGCTAGCTGTCTTCCACCAGTGTATGCGATTACGACCCCCCCCCTATCTTTCAACAACTCCATTTTGTTTGAGGAGATTCTTTCTCGAACAGGTCTTATTATGAAATATGCCAACCGACCTTCATAGTTATTCAGACATAACTTGTGTTGAAGCAAATTCCGTTCCGTTATCTGTGCGGATGAATCTAACTGTTTGTTTTAGGCCACAACCTGTATTGTTGCTCTAAGAAAGTTGGATGAGCAAACTCTGGAGTTTCATCCTTTGACCTCAAGAATCATTATCCCATGCCCCGTGAATCTTGAATAGTCATCCATCGATGACTAAGAAGTATTTCTTCCCCGTTAATACTCTGTACTCTCATTGGACCACACAGATCCATTTGAAAAAGGTATGAAGAAGCTCTATACTTTGTATTTTCAGATTTTGGCCGGATGGTGGAAAGAGACTTCTTGCTTTTTATCCAAGTTTGATCAGGTCTGAGCAAAGATGATCCTTTTCAAACTTCAATCTAGTAGACCTCTAACCAATCTTTACAGAGGCAAGATCATTATCGTTTGGCCGAAGTTTAAATGGTTTATAACGACGATGCCATTCACATAAACCATGATTTGTACTTGGAGAAGCTGTTGGACAAGGTCAAGGCAAATCGGAAGAAGACATCATCATCACATCCATGTATATTGTGTATAAATTGGGTGGGGGCCTCAACGACTACCTTTAAGGATATATGTACCATTAATATCACGAACAAAGCAAGTATGCTTTCTGAAGGCCACTTCAAGATCAGAATCACAAAATTGCTACTAACATAAGAGAATAGATTGTTGTTCCAAGACACCCCATGTAGAAAAGACTCTTGAGATCGACACTGTCCAACCCATGAAGCATAATCTCCATAACCCCATGATTGCTCCTAATGATCATTCCCAAAATCAGACTGAACGCGCTGATGAACTTTTTCCACAAAATTCATGAGCTTTGTAATAACGATTCCCCTTCATACTGTTTTTGAGCAGAACCTGAGTCCAAGATACCAAAAGGCATGGACCTGTACGACTCTGGAATTTGAAAAAATTCGAGTTTGGAGAGTTTAGGAATTTCGGTTCCCCATTTTTTGTTGAGGGATCGCTGTTGTTAGCATATAGAGTAAGAAATCATTTCAACAGAAAGCTTAGTTTGACTGGCGATATTTCCCCTATTAGGCAAATTTCTTTCCTGTTGGTCTCATCTGAGAACCACAATCAAGTTTTCCAATGAGTTTCTTTCTGTGGGTCTCCATTGATAACCATATCTGCAAATAGTTTTCCCGTAGCTTTCCGGCAAACCCGTCAACCGGCTGGTCTTGTACAAACGTTATCAGCAAGCATTTTGTCTTTTGGTTACCCAGAATCTCTTGGTCTTGTTTAACACTGAATTATCTAAACAGTTTGGGCCTATTGGGTTTCCAGATCTGTTTCTCTTCAATTCAAGACAATACTAACGGTGGGGTAGCAAGCACAGACTTCAAGATATTAACAACACACATTCTATGACTTGGGCAGAGTTTACACGTTTGTTACAAGTTTTGCATACAGATTCAGAATTCGAATTAATTACAACACGCTTAGAGCTAGTGGCACTAGAGAATCAAACCAAGGATTCAACTTTTGTCCAAAAGCTTACTTAATTTGTCGCTAAAAGGCGTACTTTTCTCTACTCCTTCTTAGCAGCAATGATCCTATATTACTTAGGTATTGTCTTCAGACTTTGATCCGGCTTGCTTCATTAGAATCTGCTTTTACTCCTGTAGAGAGGAAGCACAGGAATATTAGTCCTGATTAGAACTCTCTTGGCACCTTTCTGTGTTTCAGTGTGTTGCTTAAGCAGAATTTCTCAGGTGTATCACTAAACGTAACTTTCTTTTTCCTAGGAACAGGTAGTAGGTAGCCTTGTTATCATCTTTCATATGAAACTTTATGGGTAGGTCAAGTGCCAATCACAACAATCTAACAATTCCAGAGATAACTTAGTGTTACGCACGCATAGTTAAGTGAACTATCCAGTGGTATTAACAACTCAGCTATCCTCTATCAAACTCCCTATACCGTATCTACATCTTTCCCTTAAGATGCTGATATAGTTTCTAAAGAGGCACTCCTATTGTTCTTAAGGGGATTATGGATGGGTTTAAACGCAATGGCATACATTCCAGGTAGCAAGAACTTTTGTTTGACATAAGTCACTCTAGTGAAACAAGGCTCTTTTGGGTCTATCGGCAGTTGTAGCTTTTAGATCTCTAATCTCATTCAAGCATGGTAGATGTCTTTTCACTTGTGTGAGGGCCAATCAGTCGGTGATCTTAATTGAGTCATACAATTTCTTGTAATGTTGTTTGACTTTTCTAGTTTCTAGCTCTATCGGGCAATCATTTTGTTCAATAAAAGGCAGTGACATCTACAGCAATGTAAGGCTCACTACTTCTGTCATTCACACTAGGCGACTAGATCGTTTCAAGTGTCGAATCACTTATCTTTTTCTTTAATCTGAATGGTTGTCGATGATTCTTGACTTTAAAGAATGTAGTTAAAACAGAGACTTCCTAGTTAATGCTTTGTGAATTTGTATTATCAAAACTTCCCTTGATAGATGTTGATACTTTAATTGGCAAATTTAGGGTATTAGCCATTTTTGTTTATCTCCTTTCAAGTTTTGAAATAAGTTTTGACTCATCATGAACTTTAGACATGTCAGCTCAAGATCTAACAACGTGATTTTTCTCACATCAAGCAGCATTGATTCGACAAACAATTTACAATCAGATTCTCATTTTAATGAAGAAGGTTTTTTCTTTTCAATTTCAGACATTGCTGTCTATCAGAATTCTTGTCCACTTTGTTATTCATAAGATTTGATCAAAAATTTCTTCCATTTCTTTCACTTCTTTAAAGAGGCTGTTTGAGAACTCCAACAAAGTTTCTTTAAGGGTTTTGAAAAATGGAATAACATTCAGTGAGGAAACAGTCTTACCGTTTGTGCTCAAAACCTTCATTTCCCCCTCTGTAAGACCTGATGGGAGTGATTCAAGTTTTTGGGTCATTAGTTTTGTCAAATTCCTAAAAAATTTGTGTGAGTACAATAAAGATTAAATTTTTCACGCGACTTTTAGTTTTGAAGGAATTCCTGTGGACAACGCTTGACAAGATTATTGTTGGATTACACAGTCAATGGCTGAATAGTTTTGGAGCTAAGGTCTCATCCTTTTTCTGTTGTTTTCATCTATAGGACCAAAATATCTTTTTCTTCTGTGGGTCAGATTTCTCTTTGGGGATGCAAAGGTTGCAAGAAAGATTCTCTTTGATAATTCGGGTGGGGTTACAATCGCTACCTTTATTTTCGCACCACACATAAAGGGCTTTGCATTTTCAAACAACATTTTATTCCTAGTTATCTCAAGGGCTAACATCACAATCGTATCCTCTGAGTCATTTATGAAACAGGGGTGTCATGAAGGTATTAGACAAGTTACAGACCATTATACAGAGCATACTGAGGGCTTGCATTGGGCACGAGTCGAGATATAAGGATTTTTGTAGCCTTTGCTACCTTGTGCTTTTTCATCATAAAATGATTTTGGTTTACACAACATGTAAACGGTTTGTAACAGACTTATCCATGTTTGTTATATATCTAATTTAATCTTATCTTTTAGGGCTTCTTTAATCTCAAAAACTCCTTCAAGGAATTTGTCTCTTTTTGGTTTGAAATTCTTTTTCAAAAGTGTTTACTTCCTCAGTTCTTTGACTTATAATGGATCAACAGTAGAACTATATGAGATATTTGTGCTGAATGAAGTTCATATTATTAAAGATGTTTCCTTCCTATATTCGGTTCCTGGATATAATTATTCACATTTTGTTCATCAATTTTTCGTTCTCTATTCAGTTAATCAAACTTTGTCCCCTTTTTTCATATTCCTCCGACCAGTTCCTATATCTCCGCAAGTTCAGAGGGTCACTGATTCATTCATATACCCATGTCTGGCTTATTTGCTAATCTACTTTGTATATACCCTGATTCATAAGCATTTCATCGATAATAGATCATAAGTGAAACTCATTATCTACAGAAGATGCATTACATTTGTACAACATGTTCATTCGTTGACTTCCACATACTAGATCATAAACGAATATTATTACAATCACGTTCGTGATAAGTCAGCATCAAAGTCTACAACTGAGTAGTTGTGTTTTACATCGTTTTGCATCTCGTGTGTTCTTCATGAAACTTCATGTCAAGATGATCTAAAAAGGAATCATGACTTGTAACCTCAAATGGTTATTCGAGTCATATGATGTCCCGGCTTTCATCTGTAAGATCGGATCACAGATGTGAGATTTGGCCATGAAACATGGTCTAGGTGGAGTGGAACCACTCATGCAACATCATAAAGAGTCAATGCATCACATTCATCAGCTTCAAAAATATGGTCCACATTGAGAAGCCACAAAATCATTCCGGTTGAATCATCCACATCATCATCAACGATGGGTAACCCTTTCCCCTACAATAAACGAACGATGTCATTCATCCTCAGTAGCTAAGCTCCACTCCCTGAGGCATGCATTAGTATGCATCTTGTCCTTGAAGTATAGAACAGAATTCTTGGAATTCGCTTTGGCCTAGTATAAATACACGAGCTATATCTCCTATTCCTCGCTACAGTTGTAGCACTTTGATGGGTTTCAGCTTAAGGCCAAGGATTAATCATGCCTCCTCTGTTCTGAGCTCCTACATTTCCCGCTAACACGCATTTCCCACTTGTATTTTTCTCTGAAATGGTCGTTCCTTGATTGGAGTCGCATTGTATCTTCCAAAACGACATCTTGAACCACAACTTTCCCCGTCTTGAACCCATAGCTTTGTTTCCTTGGGCATTAGTACGAAACTCTAATTGATTGTTAGTTTGAAGGAAGAAGTGATCTGTACGATTGAGTGAGGAGGGGCAAGGTTTGATTGGATAAACATTCAATCAAGTTTTTTCTGATGAGAGAACTATCCGTGAGATCCAGTTGAAAGTTGTCAGCATGAGATGGTTCTTTTGTGGGTTTAGGAGATTTGGATGATTGTGTTGGATACTGCTGAAGCGGATAGTGGCGTCCTAACACTAGTGGGTCCAAAGGATCATTATTTTGGTTGACGCGAGACCTTTCCATCATAATTCTGTTCTCATTAAGCATAGCAGCCTCGATGTTGCTTTAAGAAGGCATACAACTGATCACAGCTTGAGCGTCTTTCAAACCTCTGTTAAAGTTTGACTTCATTTATGAATCTACTACCACTCATGCAACATGATGTATAGCAAACTTTTAATTAGGTCTTGCATCCTGGACAGTGGTGCATTCTTGATGATTTCTCATGTCATTTATGAGCTTCGTAAACCGCTAAACACATAGTACCTATGAAGTATTCTCCTTTGATTTGACGGAAGTGTATCAAATTCATCGTATAACTTAGATTCCCTGTCATCCTTTGTTACTCAGAACCTTCGTCAGAATCATCTCTCATGTTTTCCCAAATGTTCTTTTGGCGTCAGTATAGTGAATGATGAGTGAGTAGATGTCGCTTGGTATAAAACCCTGAAGGTAGGATATTGGTTGCACGAATGTCAGAGTCTGTATACCTTTCTTTTTCTCATGCTTAAAGGTTCGTATCAGACTCTACACAATACTGGACCTAGTAGAAGCTGGCACCCTCAGTTCCCTCAGAATCACATCTGAGACCAGATCGCGCAATCTGAAATGGTCCTTATTTGTATGGACTACATAATAATCTCATCATTATCCTTTCCTAGAGCAGTACAGACAGTATGTCATGTTGCCAAGATTCAAAAGTCTGATTCATATCAAGGCATTGGTGGGCGAGTATCAATAATTCGGAGGCACTTGGATGTCTTCTTTGGGGCATACTAGACATCATGATTATTTGATTATGATATGTTTTGATCGAAATCCATGAATAGTGAGTGTACAGTTAAACAGTGGTGATGGTTAACGTATTCGTATTAAGATTAGAGAGATATAAAATCCCTAGTTTGAATATATTTCAAATTTCTAAGACAGAAGCTCAACACGTCGCGGCCAAAGGCTATTCCAAACCGCTGCAAGAAATAAGCAACTCGCGCGTTGGAATTTTAAGGGCAACTCCAGCTCGCCGAACAACTGAACTACTCAGTCCAAGCAACCCCCGCAAGGAATTAAGTTTAATCAAACCGCCGTTAAGAGTTCTCAAACCGCCATAGTTTCCTTAAGAAATTTTGCTAATAATAAATATTCAACCCGCTGAAACACTGTTCAAAGACCTCTGTGAAGGCAAACCGCTTCTTATAACAACCGCCACTGAATGAGCAATGCTCGCCACCTGATCAAACCGCTGGTAAGCAAAACCGCATTGCTTAGTAAGCAACTCCTCGCCCTTGAGGCAAACTCGCGCACCTAAGCAACCCGCCGAGTGTCAGAAGGGTTTTAACCTACTTAATTAAAATAATATTTTTCAGCCAAACCCGCCGTGAAGAAATTTGGCAACTCTTCACACAAAAAAAAACAAAGAACAACGACGTTTTTCTCACACAAAATCACCTGATAAATCACCCTTCTGGAACGATTTTGGTCTTTGATTTCTTTGTGCACAACACAATACCATAAGGTAATAGTCTAATTATAAAGGCTACTAGAAACACCCAAACTTTAACAATACAAACAACAAAATTCGTAGAGTCTTAAAAAAAACGTGCTAGAGCCTTCAAAAGGTACAACTTTTCGATCTAAATCAAGGCAAGAAATATCGGCACATAACACACGATCTAATCATCCCAATTAGCTCTGATAACGCAATTTGTGGTATAACCTATATCATAAACACGATGTCGACTCTTGGATCATGGCTAGTTTCTAGAGAGAGAAATCACTAAGAGAATAAAGTCTAGAGAGAGAAAGTGTTTTCTTTGTAAATGAATTTATAGACTAGGTCTTTTGTCCTCATCCAAAGGAATTATGAAGAGGCTATATAAGTAGCTTACAAATACCCCGGAGTATACGTACCCAGATCTTAAAACCGAAAAACGTACTATTAACTATTAAACTACGAGCTATAATAAACAGTAAAATACATGGGGTGACCGAGTCTTTTTCTAATATCTAACAACTAATAACATATATAACTCTATATAGCTACATCACCATCTAATTGTGTTTGTGAAATAATGTTTAAATCGCATTTGATAAATAATAATCATGTATTTGAACTCGTATAATCGCGTAACTAGTTTACTCGCCTTTGTATAATAACATTTATAAAGTTAAAACAAGTATAAATATTATTTAAGTGATGTCCAAAATGTTTGCAAAAATTTATAAAAAAATGACCCAACAACTATTATCTCAGGAAAAAAAAATATAAATAGTGCACAAGTAATAAAGTAAGTTTGAAACTTACTCGTTTCAGTTCGTTTCTTCTTGGGGCGTTTCTTATGTCCTAACGTTTTCGTATTAAGACGAGTTATTCAATATTTGATCATTTTCAATATTTTTAGTCCCTATAAGAACACGTAACTTATTGACAGTTCATATGAATTAAACCAGATGTAAACTTATTTTTATAGTTTTAGTTATCGTAAAACCCGTAAATGTCGTATTTTCTTCGTTATAGCTCCGTTTTATCGATTCTTTCGAGCACAAAGTTCACGTTAATTGAAAGTTCTATTGATTTATGAGGTTTACAAAAATAAAAGTTTCTGCCATGAATAGTAACTTTTATAAAAATAGTTTTATAAAAGTATTTATTGTCGTAAACTCGCGAAATTCGTAACTTCTTCGTTATTTATTAAAAAATTACGTTTCTTATCATTTTGGAATCCTAAAAATAGGTACAATATGTGAAAAATACTAAACATTCTATTTTAGAAGTATTTCATAACTTGGTTTTATAAAGTTCATTTGATAAAACCGGTATTAACGTAAATCGTATTTTTAATCGTAACAATTTCCGTTAATAAATCGTTTTTTTCGATTTTCTTACCTTTATTGGAATGCGTCAATTGAGACGTACTATCTTTATAAAACACAATATGGCTGTCACAAAATATGAACCAAAACAGCCCCTTTATATCTTTTATATAACTAATTATATAAACTTGTTTTTATATACTTTTCAATCTAATAAAATACCACAAGTTTTCCACAACCTTTTATATCATATGTCATACATATATAATGTCTATACTTTGTCCATGAGTCCATATTATCAAGATCACAAGTGTAAGTTTATTTTTTCATGATTAAAGTTGTTCCTAATGGTGATTTTTCTATTATATAACATATATGAACATAAAATGATAAATGAATAGTTTAAATCAAGAGTTTTAGATAACCTTAGGATGATTTAAGATGATAAAAACAAAAATCTAACACTTTTTAGGCCATAAAAACCTCTAAGGCTTCCACACTTATAAAACCTTAATCCAAACCAAAACCCTAATCCTTATATACTTTTTTTTGGGCTTCCAAAAATTGTAAAGGTTAAACCAATACTTGAAATCACCTTGGACATCTTAGAAAAGTTGTAGAAGTGTTGTTTAAATGTAAGAAAATATAATTTTGTATGTATGGTTTTATGAGAGATGATGTTTGGTCCGTATGGCCTATAAGGGTAGACGAACTATGAGTATTTTTTTGTTTTACACTTAAGGAAAATGAGTATAGGTGTGGTTTATCTTTCAACTAGAGAATGTCTTATAATAACCTATTAGACTAGTCCAAGGAACATCAAGAGCTAAATTAGAAGAAGTCTAGGTCAAATAATTGAAAGTCCTTTGCAAGAAAATAATAACTAAATAATCCTAGATGTTCGCTATATGTAGAAGAACATCCTCATGAAAGTAAGAGATGTGTTTTGTATATGACAATCTATGTATCTTCACATACATATCCGGCCACATGGACCTATTGGTGATGTTATTTTGAAAATTTTGGGTATTGGGTATAAAAGTGGGTATTTGTTGAAGCGTAGAAAAGTTTTGGTGGTTCCGGGTATATTTAAACGTAATTTATCGTGAACCGTAACCAATAAAAATAAAATATAAAAAGTTGATTATTACTTTCGTAATAAATAATATATTGCTTGCTTGACGAAAACTTTAATTCGTTTGGTGTCCGTTAGCGTTAAATGTTGATTTTTAACTTACACGATTTTAACTTTAACTATTAAAATTAAAAGTAAACTCGTGCGATGAATCGAAATAAATAGGAAAAAAATAGTAAATAATGACGTCATAAAAATGATCCCTGAAAATACAAATGTACAGTCACCTCCAGTTAAGAAGAGTCTTGTCCTCAAGGTCTCAGGTTGCAACACTTGCAGAAGGTAACTGTCAGAGAAAAGAGCGGAAATTTCTTTCGGATTTGTGTTGATGAAGAGGAGTAAGGTGTTAAGTGACAAACTCAGCATGACATTGTTTTCCGAATTCATAGGTAATCAGTCTATGCACCAAATATACAAAGGAGGATTAGGCTATGAATATTTGAGAGCCCAACAATGCAATGCTCATTTTCTCAAACAGTGTGATGTGTGACATGGTATCAAATAGTTATTATAACAAATAAATGTCCCAATAAAGTTTAAACGTGAAGTAGCTCATAAGGGTTGGCAACAAATGGTTTATAGGTTGACATCGAGATTGTTTGTAAAAAGATAGGCATAACGAATTATAACAGAATATCGAGACAAACGCATGAGTATCAAAAAAAAATGAACGTAAAGAATTATTCAATCAACAAAATGAACGTAAAGAGTCGTGTTCTAAAGTATGAAATTCTCTAAAGTGACACGTATGAGGTGACAAGTTAATTGTCGTACTCCAATCAACTGGAAGACTTCAAAACGACGGATTACTAAACAAAATATGCGATTCAAAAGCATAAGAAGAGTGTTCCAACTCGGAGTCGAATGGTAAAATAACTAGTGGAATTACAAACAATGCAAATTTCGATAATCGATCAAAAGGGAATAAATAAAGATGCGCAAATATTGATTGGAGTTAAATTTAAGAATCAAGAAGAATTATCCTCATATGTATAGGTATCCATATATAAATACCAGCATTGAACGCTCAGGGAGTAAAATCGAGAAATCAGGAAAAGTACACAAAAATCAGAATGATCAATATTTATAAAACAAACCGATATAAGGTAAATAGAGAAGATTCATATGATAAGATTTAAGAGAACGAAATCATAGTCTAGTATTAAAATATTCAATTATCCAAGTAATAGTAGTAGCGGATCAAAAGAGACATATAAGTTACCTGGGAGCAAGCGCGCACGGATATCGAATAAACAAGGAGAGACTCAATATTTTGAAAAAACATGGTCATACAGTCAAGTTTTGAAAACGACCTAGTTCTTAATGACCTGAGCTCTGATACCATCCTGTCACAATGCCCTACCCTCCCAAATCGGACGGCACGGAAAAAGTAACATTAGTGTCAACTTTAAGGACAAAGACAAGTCCATCAAAAAACGACGTCAAAAGAGACGTTTCAATAAATTTCAATATTTGTTATATTAAAATCAGAGTGTACAAAGATCCCAATTATAGATATGCAGATATAAACATTTTGTTTTATTATTAAAACATTTTGTGAATGGTATACAAGTTATTAAGCCTTTAAAATAATCTGCTCGACATCGAATGCTGCCCATGCTCAACTACAAAATAATAACCTGAATAAAATACCTCAAAAACGTCAACATAATGTTGTGAATTCATAGAATCACCACATTATTGTTTGACGTTTTTGAGTGTATTTACTCAGGTTCTTATATTGCTGAGATGAGGCATTGGAGCATTCGAGTCGCCAAGATATATTTTTAAAGGCTTAATAACTTGTATACCATCAACACAAGTTTTAAAATAAACAAATGTATTCTATTGCATAATAAATGGGAATCCTTTGTAAACTCTGATTTTAATAATAACAAATATGAAATTTATTAAACGGCTCTTTTGACGTCGTTTTTTTGTGACTTGTACTGTGCCTTAAAGTTGCAACCCAAATGTTTACTTATGTCCGCTGCCGCCATTTTGGGGGTGTGACAGAATTGGGTATCAGAGCTCAGGTCCTTAAGAACTAGGTCGTTTTCAAACCTAGACTATGACCATGTTTTTCAAAATATAAGTCTCTTCCTTGTTTTATTCGATATCCGTGCCGCTGCTCCCAGAGTAACTTATATGCTCTCTTTGTTCATCCTACTAATATTACATGGATATTGAATATTTAATACTCGACTATGATTTCGTTCTCTTACATACAATCATATGACATCTTACTATTTACCTATATCGGGTCAGTTATATAAATATTGATCATATCTGATTTTGTGTACTTCCTGATTTCTCATATTTACTCCCCTGAGCGTCAATGCTGGTATTATATATGGATACCTATACATATGAGATAATTTCTTCTTGATCTCTTACAATTAACTCCAACCATTTGCGCAACTTTACTTTATTCCCTTTTGATGATATCGAAATTTGGCATAGTTTGTAAATTCCACTAGTTATTTTACCATTCGACTCCGAGTTGGAACACTCTTCTTATGCTTTTGAATCGATATTTGTAGTAATCCGTCATTTGAAGTCTTCCAGTTTGAATGGAGTACGACAATTAACTTTCACCTCATACGTGTCACCTTGGAGAACCTACCTTTAGAACACGACTCTTTACGTTCATTTTGTTGATTGAATAGTTCTTTACGTTCATTTTTTTTGACTACTCATGCGTTTGTTCGGATATTCTTTATACTTGTTATGACCTATCTTTTTACAAACAATCTCGATGTCAACCTATAAACCATTTTGTTGCCACCCTATGAGCTACTTCACGTTTACTTTATTGACTATTTTATTTTGTTATAAAACTATTTGATACCATTTCACACATCACACTGTTTTGACGAAAATGAGCCATTGGCAGTTGTTTGCTCTCAAATATACTACCTAATCACCTATGTATATTGTGCATAGACTGATTACCTATGCCATTCGGAAAAACCATGTCATGCTGAGAGTTTCCACATTAAAACCTACTCTCTTCATCAACACAAATCCGAAAGAAATTCCGCATCTTTCTCTGAACCGAACCTTCTTCAAGTGTTGCAACCTGAGCCTTGAGGACAAGACTCTTCTAACTGGAGGAGACTGTAACATTTCGTATTTTCAGGTCATTTTATGACGTCATTATTTCACTATTTTTTTCCTATTTATTTCTATTCTCGCACGCGTTTACTTTTAATTTTAATAGTTAAAGTTAAATCGCGTAAGTTAAAAATCAACATTTAACGTAAACGGACACCAAACGAATTAAAGTTTTCGTCAAACAAGCAATATATTATTTTTACGAAAGTAATAATCAACTTTGTCCTACATGTATATTACTTATAGATTGCAAGAGATAAGTTCACATAACACTTAACACTTAGAAAAAAAAAATCAAAAATCTCTCTCTTTGTGCTCATATAAGCCCACGGCTCAAAACAACACCCTTAAATAATTCTTACAAATTTTTCTACAACACATACAAGCCTTAACACATCATATCTAAGATACCTCAAGATGATTTGAAGCATTGGTTAACCATTTGCAAGTGTGGAAACAAGAAAAGGAAGCTAGGGTTTTTCTTGGAAATCTAGGGTTTTAAAGGGTGCAAGCTTGAGTTTAAAGTCTAAACAAGGGTTTAGCACATATTTTTCAACATAATCATTCATTATAAGGTTACCTAAAAGCCTTTATCTTTTCATTTCATGAGTTTTCACGCATATATTAGTTCTTTATAGCAAAATCACCATTTAGGACTTTTAAACATGTAAAAAGAGTTTTTACTTGTAATCATTGTTTTGTACACTTTTACAAATGTTATGATGTTAATGATATCATGTTAAAATAGATGTAAAAGTATTGTACCATGTTGATTTAGTGTAAAAATGGATATATACAAATTAGGGTTTTAAAAGTTCACTTAATAAGTTTCAAGTAAAAGTAAGGCAAAAGACTTGTTAATCTTGTTTCATGGACTTTATTTATGTTATATGGATGCTAAAATGAGGATACAATGGAAGTATAGATATTGTACACTTTTGATTAATGTATAAAAGATTCATGTATAAACTAGTAAATAAAGTATACTTAAGAAAATTATGGTTTAAAAGAGTTGTTATGGACTTGTTATCATGGACTTTTGGACAAGAGATGGACTAATGGACTTTATTATATGTAAGACATATAATATATATGGTATAAAAGACTTGTGGTAATTTACAAAGTTGAAAGTTATAAAAACAAAGTTTACATATGAATTCAAGAAAGACATCCAAACTTTCTGTTTTAATTCGACATACAACCTGACCATTTTATATTTTTATAAAATAGTACGTCTCATGACGATTCCAAAAAGCTAAGAAACTCGAAAAACGGATTAATAACGAAAAAGATACGCTAATTACGAGTTATACGTTAATTAAACGGGTTTATAAAATAACTTTTATAAAAACAAGTTATAAAACTTATACAAACAGAAGGTTTGATATTTTTATTAAATCACACATATTTTTAGGATTCCAAAAAGATAAGAATCGTGATTTTTCAAACAATAACGAAGAAGTTACGGATTACGCGAGTTTACGACAATAAATACTTTTATAAAACTATTTTTATAAAAGTTACTATTCATGACAGAAACATATATTTTTGTAAACCTCATAAATAGATAGGACTTTCAATAACAAGAACGTGCTCGAAAGAATCGCTAAAAACGGAGCTATAACGAATAAAATACGACGTTTACGGGTTTTACGATAACTAAAACTATAAAAATAACTTTATAACTGGTGTGAACAGTAAAAAGTACTGTTCATCAGGGGACTAAAAATATGAAAATGTCAAATATTGATAACTCGTCTTAATACGAAAACGTGGACATAAGAAACGCAAGAAACGGACTTGAAACGCGAAAGTTACGCCAGTTTTACTACAACGGAAATTATAAACGTTTTAACTTATTAAACACAATTTTACCAAAACAATTAGATGGTGATTAGCTATATAGAATGATATATGGTAGTAGTTACCCAATGTGATTAGTACTTATACGACCTTAAATTAAATAGGTTGCATCTGACGATTTGCGTGACGCATTATTTGTGATATACTTGATATTCGCTCACTCAAGGTGAGTTCATAGCCCCACGTTTTACATGATTTGTTTTACAAGTTTTTGGGGTGAGAAACATGCAATGTTTTATAATTGGACACAAGTGGTTAAGTTTTATATTATGATTACGTGTTGCCTAAGTAGCGATAACCCTAGTTGAGCCCATTATCATGAACTGTCAGTTACTGGATTGTGAGCGCGAATGTTATGAATAGATCTATTGGGATTGACATCCCCGTTCGGGTGATTAGCTATCACTGGGCAAACGAACGTATACCATGTCGAACATAGGATGTTGCGGGTTAGAACATCATCACGGGCAATGTAGGCCATTTATATGGTATTCATTTATGTCGAGCTTCAGTGTCATGAGCTTAGGGCAACGTAATTACATTTATATGATGTCTGCATCTGTTGCATTATCATACACTTGGGAAATCTTGTGGTCCTACAATATATGATTTATCAAACCTATGAATTCACCAACATTATTGTTGACGTTTTAAAGCAATGTTTTTCAGGAGATCAGTAAGCATAAGGTGCCAAGGATACATTGGTGATTTTGTTTTGGGATGTCATGCTAAAGATATGGTTGCATTATGTTTTGGGAAACTCATGTGTTGTGAACCAGTATCTTTGTAATAATAACAATGAACAAGTTAAAGCTTCGGGCTATTTGTATCAAACATTTGTTAAATCCAATGTATCAGTTTTAAAATGACTTTTTGGTCGTTCTATATATATCTTGTGTTATTGATCTGAGAAGTAACATGCCCCGGACCCTTATTCCGCTGCGACCCAATTTGGGGGTGTTACAATTTACTTCTCAAAAGAGTTTTAAGACAAGAAACTTTTAAAGGGAAATAATCAAGTTTTTGAGTACTCCATATCTCTCGTCTTACACGGTAAAAACAGTGTGGAGGACCAAGCAAGTCATTTTAAAAACTTTCAAATATTCCAGATCAGAAATGTTTTCAATGCAAAACAAGAATGACTTGGCTTTGAAAAACAAAAACAATGGAAGATTTTCAAACGCTTCAAAAACGAATTTCCAGAATGATACATCAAATAGTAACAATAAATGGAAATTTTCTTCTCCACAAGATTTTAAAACTTCTCATGACATACACGAGTTTCAATAATCAATGGAAAATCAAAAAGAATTTTAAATCTTCCGTTTGATTCCCGAGAGCTGTTTTCAAATGAAACACGGTTTCAAGCCCTGTTGGATACTCAACATCAGTAGCACGAATTGACACAACTTCAAAATGGTTTTCAAAACTTGGCAAACCCGTTAGCACCGTGCTTAAATGGGTTCCAAAGGTTGTTGTCTAAATTCGATGTCGATGGTTTGTATTCAAATGACAGATTGCAACCCGGTCTTCAAATAAAAGGGAAGTGTACGTTTCAGTGCGCTTTACCTTAAAAAGAAGAGAAATCTTCTTGTTTTGAGCAAAAATTATTCAACTTTTTCAAAAAGATTTTCAAAATCTTTCAAATGTTTGCTCACCAAAATGGCTTGTTATTAAATTTCAGATAACAACCCGGTTTTCAAATAAAAGAAAAGTGTACGTTTCAGTGCGCTTTATCTTTAAAAGAAGAGAAATCTTCTTTGTCCCGAGCAATTTTTTATCAACATCTTTTCAAAAAGTGTGCTCGGGACATACGACTTCTAAGTAAATGTCAGCTTAGGACTCGTTCTTCAAATAAAGGAAAGTGTATATTTTTGTACATTTATCCTCACAACGGGAAGCTTACAACTTCTCGGACTTGAGCTATTTCATTTAAGATATTCCAAATCTAGAGCTCAAGTAAAATGGTATACAAAAGTTTGAACACAAATTTTCAAGAGTTATTCAAAAAGATTTTTCAAAATCTTTCAAATTGTGTGTTCAACACTCCCTTCGTTCACTCATTTGATATATTTTTGAAGGGGAGTATAAAGGACAATGTTTGAACAAACATGAATAATAAATCGATTTAAAGTAGTTTTCGTTGTCAAGTGTGTTTATATCGATAAGCGTGCAAATGGTGAAGATTGTGTCCGGTTACGACCGTTTCCTGAAATTAACAGGATGAGGAGTGAGCAATCTACTGACCATACGTTTTAGATATCGACATACTTTGACACAACTAGTTTTTCAAATTTGTTTAGAACATTAAGAAAGGTTCCAAATTATAATCATGCTATATCCGTTTTCTCCCATGTGTTTTCAAAATCTCTTTATACGCTATTTTTTAATCCATTATTATTAAAAAATGTATGCTTTTTTTGTAGGGTGAGAAATTGATTAAAATGTGATCAAGAAAGATAAATGCTTAAATGTGTGGAATAACAAAGTGATCTAAAAGACTCAAAGTGCAATCAACTCTTTCCTCCATGTGCAAAATAATTTTGAATATCAATGCACATGTGTAGGGGGAGTATTTCTCAAAAAGTAAAACTTTCAAAGTGTTAAATGTTTTGATTTATATCAAACACTTTGATTGATTTTCAAAGTTTTATTGGTTTCGATCTTAAATATCACAATGATCAAAGAGAAAATAATGGTGGTTAAGGTTAGGTATTAGCCCATGATCCAACCAGACACAGAGGGTTCTACCAGGGACATTCCATAGAAAGAATAGAAGTCCTTAGGTATGATGGAGTTGAATGTGAATGGGAATAATGTCAACTAAGGCATGAGCTATCATCGGAACAATCACAACATGATGATAGTAATGACGTCTTGGTGGACATTGAAGGGGTTGAAGAATGAAAAAGAAATATATGGATAAAGGGTGAAAAGAAAGAAGCCCTCCACAAACTTTAGGCAGAAACCGGGTCAATACATAATCTATCGAATATCACAAAGATGATATTTGGTATTGAAGAAAGACGTCATGGACCCAGTGATGCAATGCACAACCCTTCCCAGCCACTCAAGATTCTCTCAAAAGAATTCTTGTTTCATTGTCATGGAGATTAAACGCATAATCTATTGACATCTCACTCCGAGATTGTTGATATTGAAAAGGTGGCAGTCTGCTCCAGCCTCCGATCACTAAAACCAAAAAGCACTAATTGAGTCTAGAGCCAAATGAGATCAAATCATAAATCTCACATAGGACACAAAAGTACATTTGTATTAAACATCAAAGATACAAAAAGGTACAAGAGTCGCTTATATGTCTATGTGACATTGCATGTCTTTGTGACATTGCGCGGAACATTCAATAGTGATACTTAAGTAAAGTATTCACGATGATGAATGGAAATCCTACCAGTGCTAACATCAAGCCAACGCTGAACGTAGGTCACTAATTTGAAAATGATTGTTTAATGATTCAATTAGTGTTAACTAGTAATCTAAGTGATCTAGTAGTTATCGTGTTTTTCTGGAATTTGTTTTCGAAAAACACAAACAACATTTCCTTGATTCATTCAAGTGAAGTGTTGGATTACCAAGGTTACTTATGATGTCACAATATTGATGAGGGGAGATTGTTGGAATTGAAGTTAGTAGTTGACTCTCAGACCGCACTTCACACATGACTTCACTATCGAATATTCAAGCGTAACAAGATTATGATTATGTTTGATGGTCATCTAATATAATCTGTGAGAAGAGAAGTGTTCTAGCTGAATATTTCGATAGACCGCAACAATTAGGGGGAAGAAATGTGTACATCCGAGACTTCATTGATTTGGAGGTTATAGTTTCTTTCCTCTATGAGTTGTTTGTGTGAAGTATGTGCATACGAATGGTTGTTTATTTGGGGGAAGCAATTAGGGGGAAGATACATTTATGTACAACAACATCAACAACATCTCTACCTTTCAGAAGCAAGAATTTCAGAAGCAAGAACACCGTCATATTCAATCCTTCATATCTCATACTCAAAGTTCAAAGATACACTTCCGCAACTCTGAAAAATCAAAGAACTCACTTCTTTAAATCATCAAGTTATTGGTCAAGACAAAAGTTCTACATGAGGAAGATTGTAAGTTGTCAAGAAAGTATGAGTATGTTGGTTAGAAGCTTCAAAAGATAAATCAAGATAGATTCACGGTAAAGAATGATGATATGAAAAGATCTCAAAGGCAAAGGAAAAAAGGATAATGGAAAGATCAAGATCAAGATCACCAGAGCATGATTGGAACAAGATCACTATTACACATCAAGACTCAAAACAAACAAGCATTGAAGTTCAAAAATCAAAGTCACAAGAGAGATCTAAATGATCATCCTTTAGGGGGAGATTGTTACGAATAAAAAAATGATGATCATTAATGCAATCAAAAAGAGATCTCAATGATCGTCCCTTGGGGGAAGATTGTTAGGATTGATAAAAGTGACGATCTTATTGAGATAAAAGTCTTGTAATAAATAGAGAAATAATATTATGTAATAGGTTAGGTGAAAGGTTCGTGACTAAAATAAAGTCATGAGACCCAATAAATAGTTAAAGTCTAAAAGCGAAGAGCTCCATGCTCATTCTTGTAAATGGGTTATAATATACCTCTCACCTCCCATTTTGAGGACTGTTGTCTTGTGTGATGTTCTTTTAATCTCATTCTTATCTTTTCTATATCACTCCTCCTCTCTCTTTTTTCTCGTTTTTTTACTTTATATCTTTCTCTCTCTTGACTAAACACTCTATTGCTTATTGGATCCTAAATTCAAGACCCAAAACTAATCCTAGGCAACTTAGTCACAAAATCCATAGCTACTCCTTCCCATTTCCATATAGGAATCTCAGGTTGTTGGAGCAAGCCAGATGGCCTTTGATGCTCAGCCTTAACCTTTAGACAAGTCAAACACTTACTAACATACTCAGCTATATCCTTTTTTCATTCTAGGCTACCAATACCTATCTCTCAAATCATAATGCATCTTATAAGTCCTGGGTGTACATAGTACCTTTGGTTTTGGGCTACATCCATTTTCAGGGTTCTTACCTCACCCTCATTAGGTACCTCATATTCGATCCAAGTAGTACAAAGTTCCATACTTCTCTGTTCTATCATTTCATCTAAACCTTTCTGCAATCTTGCAAACTCATCCACAGCCTCCTTCTGAGTCGTCAGTATCCTATCTTTGATACTCAATTGAAGGGTCATATTCATAGCTCTAACTCTTTTAAGATTTACTCTTTCCTTCCTACTTAGGGCATCAACCACCGCATTCATCTTACCGGGATGGTAGTGAATTGTACTGTTCATAATCTATCTAAAACAACTCTTATCTAGCCAACGTTGCGCAATATTCACTCTCTCTAGGACTAAAGAATGTTGAAAACTCTTATGTTACGTATAGATGACACTATTTATCCCATACAGATAATATCTCTAGATCTTAAGTGCAAATACAATCGCATCCAACTCCAAATCATGGGTAGTATAATTCTTCTCATGAATTTTCAACTGCCTAGACGCATAGGCTATCACCTTACCTCTTTGCATTAACACACAGCCTAGTCCTATCTCGGACGCATCACAATATACCACAAAGTCTTCCGGTCCATCGAGGAGAGCTAGAACAGGCGCATTACACAACTTATCCTTCACGGTTTAAAATGCCAATTCCTATTCCTCACCCCAATCAAAAGTCTTACACTTCTGAGTCAAGATAGTAAGAGACTTAGCTATCTTAGAAAAGTTCTCAATGAACCTACGGTAATATCTAGCCAATCCTAAGAACGAACGGACCTCGGTCAAAGTTCTAGGGGCTTTCCAATTCTTAACAACTTCAATCTTACTAGGGTCTACATGAATCCCATTACGATTTATCATATGCCCAAGAAACTGTATTTCTCTTAGCCATAATTCACACTTAGAAAACTTAGCATACAGTTTCTCCTTTTTGAGCAGTCTTAAGACTAACCTTAAGTGTTCTACATGCTCCTCTCGAGTCTTAGAGTAGATTAAGATATCGTCTACGAACACTATCACAAACTTATCAAGATAAGGCCTAAAAAACTCTAATTAATCTAATTCCATGATTACTGCTGGTGCGTTATGGTCAGTCCACTAAGGCTTTCTGTGATCTCTAAATTTCTATAAGATGTTCTAAATGCAGTCTTTGGAATGTCATCCTCATGCACTCTCAGCTAATGGTATCTAGACCTAAGGTCTATCTTTGAGAAAAACTACAACCCTTGTAGTTGATCAAATAGATCATCAATTCTAGGAAGTGGATAACGATTCTTAATAGTCAACTTGTTCAGTTCTCTATAATCAATGCACATCCTAAAAGAACCATCCTTTTTCTTAACAAACACTACTAGCGCTCCCCAAGGCGACGAACTTGGTCGAATGAAACCTTTGTCTTGGAGTTCTTTGAGTTTTCCCGACAACTCCTCCAATTCAGAAGGTGGCAAACGATAGGGAGACTTTGCTACCGGTGTTGCTCCGAGGATTAACTAAATTCGAAACTCAATTTCCTGAATAGGCGGTAATCCAGATAGATCATCTGGGAATACCTTAAGAAAATCTATAACCACAACAATCTCTTCTTGTTTTTTATCACCAGCCTTAGCACCCATTTAAAATCTCGCTTTCTCTTCCGGTCTCTCTCCTGATACTCTAAGCACCTTGCCATCCGGTAGTGGTATCCTTACTACCTTCCCATGACAAATTATTTCAGCCTTATAATTAGACAACTAGTCCATACCTATAATCACATCAAAACTCCCAACCCAACAGGTATCAAGTCGATGTCAAAGTTATGACCCTCGATTTTAGTTTGCCAAACCCTTACATAACCTTATCTTCTCTACTAGCCTGCTCGTAGCTCATCTCTAATCTTCATATTTGAAACCTAATTAGTTGGGCTCTATGCCTAACAGAGGTATAAAAGTAGTGGAAACAAAACTATAGTCGGCACCAGAGTCAAATAAGGTAGTGGCAAAATGATTGTTCAAAGTAAACGTACCCGTCACAATGTTTGGATCCTGGCGAGCTTCCTCTGCTCCCAACATGAATGCCCTACCCCTAGCCTGGTTCCCTTGGTTTCCACGACCCTGACCCTCGTTATTAGCAGCAACTTGATTTGGACGATTTTCTTCCGGTCCTTGTGCCCTATTCAATCTAGGACAAGCTGACCTGACATGGTCGGTACTACCACACTCATAACAAGCCCTAACAGTTGGGTTTCTAGCATTGATGGGATTCACATTCCTCGGCACGCCTCTACAATCCTTTGCCAAATGACCCGGGCGGTTACAGTTGAAGCATGTGCGACAAGGCCCTCCGGGTGCATGGTAGGAGTTGCAGATGGTACACTTGGGCCAAGTACCCGTATTCTCTCTTCCTACAGGGTTTACAGTAGTAGCAAAAGCATTCCCAGTCCTAGTCCTCTTATTATCATCCCTACCATTCTTATCCTTGCTAGGTTCTCCCATATTTTTTTTAAGCTTAATTTACCTTTTAGTCATCTCTTTCTAGCTTAATTTATGCCTACAAAATAAAGCCTTTTGTCTTTTTTAAAGAAAACCAAAACTCAGTATGTGCTGAGTAAGTTAGCCCTTTTGTCAAGCCTTTTTCAGGGCTTATTTGATTTTCAAATTCATTTGTATTTGCTGATTTTAGAAGCCCTTAGGACAATCTTTAAGCTCATATAAGCCTTATGGCCATAAGGTTCTGATTGAGTGCTTAAAATTAAGCCCAAAAATTGTCCCTTAGGCTGTTTGATTGGCAGTTTTCAGCCAAAGGGCTTATTGCTTTTCTGTGCTTATCTGTTTGTTTTTCTTTGCTTATTTTTGTTTGGATTTGCTTAATAGGTGTATTAGATTGTCTGTTTTAGCTTATTTAGTTGTTGCTTAGCTTATTCAGTTTTAAAAAAAGGCCAACAGTTGTAGCTTTTGCACTTAGTTAAAAAAACAAGTCTGCCAGTTTTTTCTTTGCTTATAATTTTCTTATTTTTAAGTCTTACAAAAAGTCACTTTTTTAAATTTGTTTATTTTTGTCTGTTTTATAAGTTTGAAAAAAAAAGAAAAAAAATGTTTCATAAAAAAGGAGAGGCATGGGGGTCGAACCCATGACCTCTCCCTTTACACACACACGTCCCACACAAACACACACTAACCATTGGCACCAGCAGGGCTATCTGTTAGCCCTACTCACTATTTATTCTTTATACCATTTTAGCCCATTTAAGCTAGCAGGCAAATTTTGCTTATTACCAGCTTATTCCAATAAGCTGGTAATCCCATTTCATTTTTCTTAGATCCAACATAAGTCAAAGTATTTTCCTGCATTTTTTTAGATTTTTCCAAGCTCATTTAGTATTTTTAATTAATTTTTCTTATTAAAATCGTTTTTAATTCATAATAAAATATATAAAAGTCAAAAAAATATAATTCTTTTTTTCAAAATTTTCTTTTTTCATTGAGGACTTAGGAAAATTATATTTGCTTTCGTAGGGTTAAAATCGTAGATTTTAGTTTTTTAAAGAACGGGATTAGATCCCGTTCACGTTTTTCGTGATTTTAAGATTTAAACGCTTTCGTTTTTGGTTTAGTTTTCTTAGTTCTTGCATTTTAGTCAATTAGGACTTATAAGAGTTAAAAAGATCATTTTAGGATTTAATTTTGATAAATTAGTTTTTTTTAGTCGCGTTTTTACGTTTTTAATTTAGTAATTGCTTTTGTTTTTAGTGTAGATTGCATTAATTTTCCCGTAGATTTAGAAAACCAAATCCAAATTTGTTATATTAAAACATCAAATGTCAAACCGACTCTCGACTTTCCATTGCACGCCTCGTTGGGAGAACGACCCGGGAGATTTTTTATTTTACTTTGGTCAAAAGTAATTTCTTTGAATCTTTTGGAATTCGTATACTATATATGATATAATTACCCCTAAAAAGGGCGGTTATCAGTTGCGCTTTTTATTTTATAAAAACCGGGATGCGACGATACTATTCATCACACAAGATACAAGATCATACACTTATAAATTACATTCATAAAACTAAAGTTTACAGAACTTTACAAGTTAAAAGCTTAACATAATTCAAAACCACGTCCATCTCTACCCAGTCCCCTTGGGTTACATCTTTTCTCTTCCAATACCAATCACATACCTTTGATTTGACACACCTAAAAATGATACTCGAAAACATCAACAATAATGTTGGTGAGCTCGTAGGTTTGACCTTAAACCCAAAAGCTGTGTCAATACTTCAACAGTGGACAATAATGCTATATGACAGTGAATATATGCAAACAACTCTAGCATCACCGCTAACCAATAACCATATGTCACTTACGCACCTAAAGGGCCTACCAGCTGGAGCACTAAAATTAGGGCAGGACCACACACAAACCTGGGTAGGCGTACCCATCCGCTCCAATAATCACACAAATACTGGGTAGGCGTACCCATCCGATCCAATAATCTCACAAACACTGGGTAGGCGTACCCATCCGATCCAAACAATCATGCATCACATAATATTCACATAGCAGTCATAAGCACATAACTTGTCCCAAAAACAAAACCACATTTCGCACAGATCAATTCAAAACATTTCAAAACACATTTGAGTATCATTTTCCCCCAACGGAAAAACCAGTAAAAAGTGGGGCTACGAGAACTCACCTCAAGCAAGTCTTTAGCTTATTTCTTCTTTGATCATTGTGAGGTAGTTGGTTGATGGGTATTAAGATCGAAACCATAAAACCATTTGAAAATCAATCAAAGTGTTTGATATAAATAAAAACATTTAACACTTTGAAAGTTTCACTTTTGAGAAATACTCCCCCTACACATTGTGCAGTGATATTCTAAAGTATTTGTATTCAGAATTATTTTGACATGAGGAAAGAGTTGTTGGCACTTTGAGTCTTTTAGATCACTTTGTTATTCCACACCACTTAGCATTTATCTTTCTTGTCACATTTTAATCCAATTTTCTCCCTCAAAAATAGCATACATATGATATTTTTGATATCAATGGATTAAAATAGCTATATGAGATTTTGAAAACACATGGGAGAAAACGGATATAGCATGATTATTGTCTTGGAACTCTCTGAATGTTCTAAACAAATTTGAAAAACTAGTTGTGTCAAGTTATGTCGGAGATTAATGCGAATGGTCAGTAGATTGCTCACTCGCTCATCTGTTAATTCAGGACGTTAGTAACCGGGCACAATCTTCACCATTTGTACGCTTATCGATATAAACACACTTGACAACAACTATTTTTTTATATCGATTATTATTCATTTGTTTAAAACATTTTCCTTTATACTCCACCTCAATAATAAAACACTTCATTTTGTTTGCCACCCGCAATTATTGAGGGATGGAGTTAAGAGGCCTTGGTTTATTACTGAAGACCCCCTTTTGATCCACCGAATGTTTTGGATACATATAATTTGACTTTTATGAGATGTATCCAACAACATTTAAAGGCATTTGATTTTTAAAACACTCACCCTCATATAATTGATCCATTTAAAAAAAAATGATTCGAATTTTGAAGTATCAAGAGAAGGGAAGTGTGTGGAACAACAATTTTGAAAGATTTTGAAAAATCTTTTTGATAAAATCTTGAAAAATTGTGTTCAACATTTTCAAAAACATTTACTTGAGCTAAACTCAAGTTCGAGAAGGTGAAAGCTTCTCGTTGTTAGGATAAATGCACAAAAATGTACACTTTCCTTTATTTGAAGAACGAGTCCTAAGCTGACATTTACTTAGAAGTCGTATATCCCGAGCACACTTGAAAAGATGTTGGATAAAAATTTGCTCGGGGACAAGAGATTTCTCTTTTTTTTGAAGTTTAAAGAGACACTGATACGTCACACTTTTCTTTTATTTTGAAAATGAGTTGTTATCAAATTTTAATTAACAATCCAATTGACTTGAGCTACAAAACTTTGAATGTTTTGTTTGAATAGCTCAAGACCAAAAAGATTTCTATTTTCGTTGTTAAGGATAAATGCACTGAAACGTACATTTTCCTTTTATTTAAAGCACGGGTAGCAATCTGGCATTTGAATACAAACTATTGACTTGAGCTACAAAACTTTGAATGTTTTGTTTGAATAGCTCAAGACCGAAAAGATTTCTCTTTTCGTTGTTAAGGATAAACGCACTAAAACGTACATTTTCCTTTTATTTAAAGCACGGGTTGCAATCTGTCATTTGAATACAAACCAATGACTTGAGCTACAAAACTTTGAATGTTTTGTTTGAACAGATCAAGACCGAAAAGATTTCTCTTTTCATTGTTAAGGATAAATGCACTGAAACGTACATTTTCCTTTTATTTAAAGCACGGGTTGCAATCTGACATTGATTACAAGCCATTGATATCAAATTTAGACAACAACCTTTGGAACCCATTTAAGCACGGTGCTAATGGGTTTGCCAAGTTTTAAAAACCATTTTAAAGTTGTGTCAATTCGATGTAAAGATGTTGAGTTCCAACGAGGGCTTGAAACCGGTGTTTCATTTGAAAATAACTCTCGTGGAATCAACGGAGATTTAAAATCCTTTTTGATTTTCCATTTATTATTGAAACTCGGTGTTTCATGTGGAGTTTTAAATCTTGTTGGTGAAGAAAATTTCCATTTATTTTTACCATTTGATGTATCATTCTGAAAATTCGTTTTTGAAGCGTTTGAAAATCTTCCATTGTTTTTGTTTTTCAAAGCCAAGTCATTCTTGTTTTGCATTGAAAGCATTTTATTTTGGAATATTTTGAAAGTTTTCAAATGACTTTGCTTTGGTCTCCACACTTGTTTTACCGGTGTAAAACGAGAGTGTGGAGTAACAAAAACTTGATTCTTTCCTTTTAAAGTACTTGTCTTAAAACTCTTTTGAGAAGTAGATGCTTCAAAAGTTTGAGATTCCTTAATTGGTCTCCACACTTGTTTTACCGGTGTAAAACAAGAGTGTGATGTTTCAAAAGATTGATTCTTTGCATTTGAAGCTCTTGTCTTAAAACCCTTTTGAGGAAAAAATGTTTCAAAACTTTGAGATTTCTTAGAAAACTTCCTATCTTTTTGTAAAGAATAGGTTGTAAACTGAGAAACCCTTCTTGAAAACGGTTTTGAGGATTCACCCGTGTGAACCTTTTCCGAAACACTTTCTTTAGGTTTTGAAGATTTTGAAACATTGATGTTCCATTTTTTTCGATTAAGAGAATCAAACGTTACTTTTAAAGCATTATACGAAGTTCTCAACTCATGATATTCTTTTTGACAAGAACGAATATCTTGTGATGCCAATTTTGATTCTAAAGACGCAATTTGTTTCAAAAGCTGATCTCTTTCATTGTTAAGTAACGGTGGTTTTCCCAAAATTAAAGAATTATCAAACTTTGTTTCCACACGCTTCCCTTCCCACCCCCCCTCCCCCCCCCCCCCCCCCCCCTTTCCCCCCCCACCCCCCCCCCCCCCCCCCCCCTTTACCCCCCCCCCCATTTCAGATTTTCAAGTTGAGTCATTAAATAATTAATTTCTTTCAAAAATTGATCTTTTTCGGCTTTAGAATCCTCAACCTTACGAGCCAATTGTCGTTCAAGAACAACTTTCGTTTTTTCAAGTTTTTCAAAATAAGCCTCAAATTTAGCTGTGTTTGTTCGGCAATTCATGCTTGACATCATCAAATTCTTTTGTTTGTTGAGTTAATACTTTTCAAGCTCGACAACTTTGTTGAAAACTTACATTTTCATTTATCCCATAATATTCTCCCCCGAATCCTTTTTAAAGGTCAGAATACACAATCAACATTTGATCTTGAACATGAATCAAATTGATTCTTTTTGAAAAATTCAATCTTTCCCAAAATGCTATTGAACTTTGTTTCAGAAAATTCAAACAATTGAGACTTCAGATTTTCTGCCTCGTTTTGTGTTACATTTGAAGTTTTTGTTTGAACCCGCGACTTTTTGATTAAATCAAACAAGCTTTGGTAAGTCAACTTCAAGTGTTCATTCTCCTTAATTAATGACGCCACTTGATGTTCCAACTCAATATTTTTAGTTTCAATCTCATCAAAATTGACCTTGTGGTATATCATATATCATAACACGGGGTCGATTCTTGGACTTGGCTAGTTTCTAGAGAGAGAAACACATGAGAGGTTTTCTAGAGAGAGAAACAAGTGTGTTTATATGGAAAATAAATAAATGACTAGCTTCCTCTTCCAAAGTTGGAAGAGGAATATATATATAGTTCTTACAATATATTAGGTATTAGTACCCGGTTAATTACCGAAAGTCATACGGTAAACTATTAACTACGAGCTATTAATAAACAGTTTAAAAACACCTGGGTGGCGAGTCTTTTTTCTAAACATCTTTAACAATCTCCCCTGAGGGAGGTCACCCCTAAAAATACTAAACTTAATCACTTCAGTCTTTGGCTCGTAGAGATATGATTCTTCTTTTAATGTCTTGTACGTTTGTGGCAGAGATCTTTTGATTTATCATTGACTTGTCTTTGACTGTGATCTTGAGCTTTCTTGAGATCATCGGCCAAACATAATCTTACATCATCTTGTAATTTATCGCCATTTTGATACACTTGTGAAGATATTATTTGATATCAGAGTTTTGCGGATGCTTTGAAACCTTTATGAGATTCTTCTTAACTTCATATCAAGTGTAGGTCGTGTTTAGCCTATTTGTGAATTGACTTGACATTTCTGTAACTGGAAACTCCAATTTCCATCATCCATCTTTTAATGATTCTGTAATGAAACAGTTAGCAATAAAGGAGAAAATTGATTTGAAACTTCAGTCTTGAGGTTAGATATAGAAAATATTTTTATAACCACTTTGTGAGTTTTGTTGTTGTCAAATGTTCAATACGTCCAATTCATTCCCTGGAAACAAGTGTGATTCACGTAGAATCGCACCATCGTTGCTTTCCAGTTGACACATAGTTGATTCTTGTAGAATCGCACAGTCACCTACAAGAGCTTGGTTTGATGTAGCTCTAGCAGGATTTCCCATCTTCATTGTGAAAATCTTCGTTTCACTCGGATGTTTCTGGCAATATCACAAGGATTAATGCGTAGGACTCTTAGGATAAGGGGTTTGTTTCACGTGTGTGATGACAAGAGAATTCGGATATGTGTCCTAACGATATTTATTTGACGATCTCTTCAGCTCTAGACTCAATAGTGCGTTTTGGTCTATTAATCGGGGCTGGAGCGCTGCCACCTGTTCAATATCAACTAACTCGGAGTGAGAAAGTCAATAGATAATGTGTTTAGTCTCCGTGAGAATTGAAACAGATATCTTTTGAGAGATTCTGAGTGGCTAGGAAGGGTTGTGCATTGCATCACTGGGTCCATGATGTCAATCTTCAATGTAGCAATCTCTTAGTGATTTCTGGCAGCATACGTATTGATCGGTTTTCTGCCTAAGTTTTTGGAGGGATTCTTCCTTTACATCCTTTGCCTTACAATTCTTTTTAATTCTTACCCTTCAATGCTTACCGAGACTTCATGACTAGAACCTTGTTGGGTTATTCCAGTTACTTGCTCCATCTCAGTCGGGCAACTTTTCCCTTATTCTCACTTTTACTGCTTTTATATGTCATAACCTAAGGACTTCTTACACTAATAGTGGATTGTCCTGGTAGATCCCTTCGTTTGTGGCTGGATCATTTGGGATTGTACTAACCTTACCAATCCCTCTATAACTCCAATAAAGTAAAATTTTTTCATTTTTTGGTCGGACTTTTGTTACAGTTCTCTTTACATAAAACAATTGAAATTCAAATTAAAGTACTTATGATATAAATATCATAGCGTTTAGTACCTCGTTCTTTTTTTTCTTCAGAAACGCTCCCCTAAAAATGTGCTTCGGTATTCGACTTGTTTAGCTCGTTTGGGCGGGAGTATATACATTGAGTCCTATATCTCGATTATTATTTATTCACATATTTTAATCACATTTTCTCCTCTTATCAAAAATTTTAAACCCTTTGACATTTTGGATATCAATTGATTTAAATATGTTATAAAACTTAGGAGAAAAGTGTGGCCATAATTCCCAAGTCGTGTAAGAAACATATAATTGCTCCCCCTCAATCGTTGAGGGATATAAATTATTCCTACACTTAATCATCAAAAGATTCACTACTTACTAATGTACAAGATATATTATTCACAATAAGAAAATATTGACCTTTTTATTGTAACGACGATGTCGTCACGTTGTTCTGTTGATTAGCCTGTAGTCAATATCTCTTATTCTTCCTCCAACAAAGCTTTCCAGACTTCAAAAGATCTCCTGATCTTGTAGTCTTTTCTTAATCGTTGTGATGAAGGTCTTTGCTCCTCCTCTTGTCATCCTCTGACCATTTCCTAGTCTCCATGCCTTATTGTACTCGAACAGATGAAAGTCTTTAACCATGTGATCCAGCTTTTCCATGACTCTTGTCAACGTCCCATCACTAAACTTGTGTATCTCATTCAGCCTCATCAACTTTCTCTGATCATTTTTGTCTCTGTAGATAACGGCTCTTGGCTTAGGGACAATTGTATAATCTTCTTTGAAGGAATAGTCAGTTGCATCCCAATTAGGATGTTCGAGGTTGAGCTTTGTTTGAATAATCTCTCAATTCGAGCTGCAAGCCTCCAACGTTTCCCTGATGACCAGGTTTCTGATCCACATGTTGACTGCTGTGTGTAGATGGATCTTGTCCGATTTAGACAGATGGTTGAGTTTGTCTTGAATATTGAGTAGATACAGATCTTCAAAATCATTTGGACTGTAGGTTTTTTTTAAATCCTTTTTCCGAGATCTTGTACTCTTTTGTAGTCAGGCTCGGCGAGAATTATCTCTCTCAAGTAGTTGTATCCGTATTTTTTGAAAGTCTTGACACGGATCACACTGAGAATTCGCATCTGGGATCTGACTGCTTCACGATCTGAGGGCTCACTGTGTTGGTTGATGTAAAATTGCTTTCTTCTGAACAACCAGTGTGTGATACCATAAGCTGCACTGATGTCATAATCGCGTTCATTTCAAACCAACAAAGACGGATAACTTAAATTCTTCTAGTCCAAAGTCTAGGTAACGAGCGGCTTTGAGCTTGGATATGGATAAGGCAGTTTTTCGTTCTTTGTCACCTGTCAGAAGGTATTCCAGCGTTTTGATTGACCCTCAGGATTATTAAATCAACCTTATTCGTCAGCAGCTTATGGCATCTCTCCAATCTAAAATTAAGAAAGGGACGATTGTTCTGTGAAAGGCTTTAACAAGGTTGAAAGCCAGACCTTCCAAATTAGCTTTGCAGAGCTTCTTCTTTCCTGTTCGTCCGTAGAACCATTTGATGAATGAGCCTATATCATACGTCTTCCTTTGAAGCTTGTTCTTCGCAAGAACTTGATACGTTGTGGCGTATGCATTTGCCCAGTTGTTCTATGGTTCAGGGAAATCATTCGGGGGAATGGTCCATTCTGGTTCAGGCGTAGCTGGTCTTTGATCTTCTGGAATAGGTTTAAACAATGTAGCAGCCGTTACCTTGGGAATATGAGCATTATCAGTATCCTCTAGATCTGAGACATGCTCTTCATCTATGTTTTGTAACGTATCAGAGGAATGTTCGGAGTTCCAGATTCGGGTTCAGGATTTGTTGCATCGAAGAGTCAATAACAGCATCTCTTGTGTCAGTGATTTTGCCTGCAGATGAGTAAGAGTTGGCTATTGTTTGACGCAGATGCATCAGATCCTGTGTTTCTTCGAAACTTGTGCTCATCATCTTTAGTGAGGAGGATGTGCTGACTAGAAGCACCTGAATCGTGTCTTCTCCTTTTTGTTGACTTACCCTGGTTTGATCCAGCTGAAGGGCCTTCATTCATCATCATCATCATCATCTTCTTTCATCATACTATCATGCTTTCTTTTGTGGTCTTTAACCCTGTCTTTAACCTCCTTATCCATGGCATCTTCATCTGCTATTAACGCTTCCATAAGAGCATGGTATAGATGGTAGTTGGCGGGATTTCTGTTTGCAGTCCTGTTCTTATGCATGTGTTTGAAGCGAGCATTCTTTAGATCAAATTCTTCAAGTGTAACTTTATCAGTTGACCTGATGGTTTAGTTGACTCTGTGTCTTCTCACTTGTTCTTTTTGATTCTGATAATCTCTTTTGGACTCTTTTTAGATTCTTGATTCTTGATAGACTCTGGGCCAGGCAGCACAGAGTATTTCTCAATTAAATCTGCAGTGTGTCGTTCAAGAATCCTAAGTGGCATCATCATGTTTTGTTCCGTTGATAGTTATCAAAAAACTGTAGGAACTTGGGATTTAATAGAAGCCAAAACAGTAGCAGAGTGATCAGTCTTCTTTACTTCAAAGGACATATCTTGCTCTAATTTTGCCACTCTTAGCTGAAGGGCGATGAATGGAGTGATCTCTGGGAGAGTTGTGGTGACGGTTTGATGACTGGATCAGGTATGGTGGAATCAGACTCATTTACAACTTTAGATTTCTCCTGATCATCTTCGGTTGGTTTGTCATAAAGAAATTGATCCCCAAAGGGCTATCAGTGCTTCTAGATTTTCATGGACGGACATAGAACCAGAATGACTTTTTGGATTATCTTCGATGACACGTTCATCAGTTATGAGTTTCAGGTTTTCATGAACCTTTAGGTAGGCTGTAGCGAGGAATTCTTCATCCATGTGCTCAGGGTTTGGTCCAGCAAGAGACACATGTACTTTTCCAGAGTCTGATCCAGTCTGGTCTTCTTGCATGGGCTCAAGGTCTGGTCCAGCCAGAGCCTCATGTGCTTTTCTGGTCTGATCCAGCCTGGTCTTCTGTACGAACAGATATCCCTACTCCTGATGTCACTGTGGACGAAGCTACTTCACCTTGTTCTTTGTCACCTTTAGGAGCAGCGGCTTCTGTTCCACTTTCTGTTCTCTGAATCAGTTGTTGATGAAGATTCATGGACCACTTTCTCTGATGTATCATCTTCAGGTTGAGAAGAGGGTCCAGTTGTCGAATCATGAGGTGCTTGATCACGCCTAACAAGGATAAACTGATCCGTAGTACTTTTCTTCTTTGACAGATCGATCAGGGAATGAGCTACTTGTTCTTCGGTTACAATAGCCTTACCCTTGCCCACTACTTCAGGTAGTTTGGGAGTTGTTTCAGATACTGGATCCCTGATCGCTACTCCTCCAACAGGTGCCTGACCTTGTGGCAGAAAGGAAGGATCCAAGCTAAGCTTAATTGCTCGTTCTATGTCAGCATCAGCACCTTCACCTTCTCCCTTTTCTTGATGCGCATCCAAACTCATCTTCTTGGCCAGTTCGAGAGCAGGATCATCACCTTCTCCTTGAGGAACAGGTTCTTGTTGAGCTTCATCATCTTCATCAACAAGTTGGAAAGAAAGCTTCTTTTATAATTTTGTGGAGGCTTACGCTTAGAAGGCTTTTTTGTAGGAGACCTTTAGGTTGTTTGATGAAGTTGGCTTGGTTGGTTTGACTGGAGTAGTAGTTGTGGGCTTCTTGGGTGCACGCTTTGTTGCAGGTTCAGGTTGCTTGCTTGCACTATCCTGTGGTGTTTTCTTCGTATTCTTAGCAACCATTTCCAGATACTTTGGATAGTATGAAGATTGTTGAATGGCTTGAGTAATCAATTGTTTGGGAATCGCCATTCCAAACACTTCATCTGTTTCACCTTTCGAGATAAACTTGAGATTACCTAGCAGAAAGTCATCTCCTGGAAGATGACAAGGAGACTCAGGTCTTTTATGTACATCACTGGTGCTCCCCAAATAGTAGATTATCATCTTAGTAAACCGCCCGTAAGGAATAGGAGAGGAATGCTTTCTTCTTTAGGGTCTTTCCTGGACTGGTTTATGAACTTGCTTGGTGTGAGAAGAATGTCTGAATCCCTTGAGTAAACTCTTCCCATAACAGTTCTGCATGATCAACATTAGTTTGAGTGACAATGCCCCACAACATTTGTAGCACTGGGTACTTGGTTTGTCACCACCAGATGTCTTTCCGGTTAAGCACTGGTTAATCAGTGTTAGAATTGCTCTCCATGGCTGATATACATAATTCACACGTATATTGGAGACAAATTCTACAGGTTCAGGGTACCCCAGCTGATTTACAAAATCAATCACCGTGTCACCAGTCGGAGGTAACTCAAATGGGTGAGCTGGGTCGACAGGAGTTATATCTAAGGCCTTTCTAAGAAGATCAACACTTAGATTGAACCATTGTTCATCATTGACAAGCAATAACTCCCCAGTCTTCTCGTCATACTTCATAGAGTTCCAGAACTGCTGAATGTAGATGGCAGGAACACTAGCAGAGGCAGAGAACGCTCTGAAGAAGTTGGTGTTACGCAAGATGTCCACAGATATCTGAAAGATGGGGTTCTTCTGTATCTTTTGAGCATCGAAAAGAAGATTGCTTTTCCCGATTTGTAACCATTGAGAGCGAGGTACAATCTGCTCATCTGTTCTTGTTGGTGCTTGAGCGGGAACATTTTGCTCTGCCATCGTATTCTGCATAAGAGTAATTAACAAAGGAAACAAGCATGGCAGAGAAACGATGTTAGAGAGGAAGGTTGACATTGACATGACATGCCTCGAATAACAGCAACAGTTTAGGACACAGGTTGCAGAATTGTTCAACAGATACAATTACATGTTATCTAAGCCCGTATGGGTGATAGATAAGTAATTGGGTCATAGGAATGGGCCTTAAATGATTAACGGGCTTAATGGGCTAAATTTTTGAAAATAAGCCCAAACCGCCGCCAAGCAGTTTGTCAACCCGCCGTGAGGTGGATTGAGCAAACCGCCGCGAAGAAGAGCACCAAACCGCCACGAATATTTTAATATATTAATCAAACCGCCGCCGGAAGTAAAAATTTGAAAAGGGCGGGATGAATATTTTAATAATAAAGAAATATTCGACCAAACCGCTGCGAGGCAGCGGTTTACCTGTATGAATAAAATAATATAAATATTAAGGCAACCCGCTGTGAATCAACCCGCCATGAATCAACCCGCCGCAAATAGAAATCACACGGCGGGATGATAATTTTAATATTAAAATATTAAATTCAACCAAACCGCTGCCACGCGGCGGTTTCGTCGAAATATTTCTTTATTATCAAAATATTCCATCCCGCCCTTTGCAAAATTTTTATTCCGTGGCGGTTTGATTAATATATTAAAATATTCGTGGCGGTTTGGTGCTCTTCTTCGCGGCGGTTTGCTCAATCCACCTCACGGCGGGTTGACAAACTGCTTGGCGGCGGTTTGGGCTTATTTTCAGAAATTTAGCCCATTAAGCCCGTTAATTTATTTAAGGCCTATTCCTATGACCCTATTAATTATCTATCACAATTAATGGCTTAGATAACATGTCATTGTATCTGCTTGAAAATTTGCAACCTGTGGTCTAAACTGTTGCTGTTATTGAGCGTGTCATGTCATGTCAACCTTCTCTTCTACATCGTTTCTCTGCCATGCTTGTTTCCTTTGTTAATTACTCTTATGCAGAATACGATGGCAGAGCAAAATGTTCCCGCTCAAGCACCAGCAAGAACAGATGAGCAGATTGTACCTCGCTCTCAATGGTTACAAATCAGGAAAAGCAATCTTCTTTTCGATGCTCAAAGTATTACAGAAGAACCCCATCTTTTAGATATCTGTGGACATCTTGCGTAACACCAACTTTTTCAGAGATTTCTCTGGCTATGGCTATTTCTTTCATTACATTCAGCAGTTCTGGAACTCTATGAAGTATGACGAGAAAAGATGGGGTTTTTTGCTGTCTTGTTGATGAACAATGTTCAATCTAAGTTGTTGATCTTCCTTAAAAAGGCCTTTAGATTATAACACCTATCGACCCAAACTCACCCATTTGAGTACTCCGACTGGTGACACGTTGATTGATTTTGTAAATCAATGGAGTGTACCCTTAAACCTGTAGAATTTGTCTCCAATATACGTGTGAATTATGTATATCAGCATGGAGAGCAATTCTAACATGGAGTTAACCAGTTGGCTTAAACCGGAAATACATCTCGGTGGTTGACAAACCAAGCCACCCAGTGCTACAAATGTTGTGGGGGCATTTGTCACTCAAACTAATGTTGATCATCAGAACTGTTATGGGAAGAGTTTTACTCAAGGGATTAGACATCTTCTCACACAAGGCAGTCATAAAAGCCAGTCTGAAAGACATAAGAAGATGAAAGCAGTTCCTCTCCTCATTCTTACGGGCGGGTTTACTAAGATCGAATAATCTACTATTTTGGGGGACTCCAGTGAGTACATAAAAGACATGACGTCTACTTTGTCATCTTCAGGAGCATGACTTTCTGCTAGGTAATCTCAAGTTTATCTCGGAAAGGTGAAACATATGAAGTGTTTGGGAATGGCGATTCCCAATACCAATTGAATTGCTTCAAGCCATTCACCAATCTTCATTATATCCAAAGTATCTGGAATGGTATGCTAAGAATACGAAAGAAAAACCACCACAGGGATAGTCATGCAAAGCAACCTGAACCTGCAACAAGCGTGCACCACCAAGAAGCCCCAACTACTTCTACTTTCAACACAACCAAGCCTAACTTCATCCAAACAAACCTAAGTCTATGACAAAAAAAGCCTTCTAAGCGTAAGCTCCACAGGAAAGAAAGTTATAAAAGGAACAAGGCTTTTTTCCAACTTTGTTGATGAAGATGATGAAAGCTCAACAAATAAACCTGTTCCTCCCAAAAAAAAGGAGAAGGTGATGATCTGCTCTCGATAACTGGCCATAAGAAGATGAGTTTGGATGGCGCATAAGAAAGGGAGAAGGTTGTTGTAGGTGTGATGTGAATAGAACGAGCAATTAAGCTTAGCTTGGATCCTTCCTTTCTGCCACAAGGTCAGGCACCTGTTGGAGGAGTAGTGATCGGAGGATCCAGATCTGAACAACTCCCAACTACTGAAGTAGTGGGATAAGGGTTAAGGCTATTGGAACCGAAGAACAAGTAGCTCATTCCTGATCCGGATCTTGTCAAAGAAGAAAAGTACTACGGATCAGTTTATCCTTTAAAGGCGTGATCAAGCACCTCATGATTCGACAACTGGACCCTCTTCTCAACCTGAAGATGATACATCAAAGAAAGTGGTCCATGAATCTTCATCAACAACTGATTCAGAACGAACAGAAAGTGGAACAGAAGCCGCTGCTCCTAAAGGTGACAAAGAACAAGGTGAAGTAGCTTCGTCCACAGTGACATCAGGAGTAGGGATATCTGTTCGTGCAGAAGACCAGGCTGGATCAGACCCTGGAAAAGCACATGAGGCTTTGGCTGGACCAGACCCTGAGCCCATGCTCAAGAAGGATCAGACTGGATCAGACTCTTGAAAAGTACATGATTTTATTTGTGTTCTCTTTACTGGGACCAAACCTGAGCTCATGGCCTTAAATGTTTGAATTGAAGAATTTCCTCGCTACAGCCGCTACCTATAGGTTCATGAAAACCTGAAACTCATAACTGACGAACGTCGTCATCGAAAGATATTCCAGAAAGTCATTTGGTTATATGTCGTCCATGAAAAAAATCTAGAAGGCATGATAACTTTGGGGATCAATTTCTTTTATGACAAAACCAACGAAGATGATCAGGAGAATCATAAAGTTGTAAATGATCTGATTCCACCATACTGATCCATGTCATCAAACCGTCACACAACTCTCCCTAGATCACTCCATTCATCGCCCTTCAGCTAAGAGTGGCAAAATTGGAGTAAGATATGTCTAAAGTAAAGAAGACTGATCACTGTGCTGCTGTTTTGGCTTCTATTAAATCCCAAGTTCCTACAATTGTTGATAAGTATCTAGGAACAAAACTTGATGATGCTCTCATTAGGAATCTTGAATGACACACTGCAGATTTAATTAAGAAATACTCTGTGCTGCCTGGCCCAGAGTCTATCAAGAATTTAAAAAGAGTCCGAAAGAGATTATCAGAATAAAAAAAGGAACAAGGTGAGAAGAACAGAGTCATAACGTTACTATTACCATCACGGTCAACTGATAAAGTTACACTTGAAGAATTTGATCCTAAAGAATGCTCTCTTTCAAAAACACATGCTTAAGTACAGTCTGCAAACAGAAATCCTGCCAAACTTCATCTATACCATGCTCTTAAGGAAGCGTTAATGCAGGGTATGAATATGCCATGGATAAGGAGGTTAAAGGACAGGGTTAAAGAACAAAAGAAAAGCATATGAGAGTGATGATGATGAAGATGATGATGATGATGATGATGAAGGCCCTTCAGCTGGATCAAACCAGGGTTAAGGCACAAAAAGCAGAAGACACGATTCAGGTGCTTCTGGGTCAGCTCAACCTCATCTTAAAGATGATGAGTAAAGTTCGAAGAAACCACAGGATTCTGATGCATCTGCGTCCAAACAACATCCAACTCTTACTCAACTGGCTGGCAAACTCACTGGACACAAGAGATGTTGATTATTTCACTTCTTCGATGCCCAATATGAACGATTTGGACACTTCAGAACATTCCTCTATGACGTTTCTAAAACAAGATGAAGAGGCTTGTCTCAGATTGAAGGACACTGATAACGCTCATATTCCCAAGGTAACGGCTGCTACATGGTTTAAACCGATTCCAGAAGATGAAAGACCAGCTACGCCTGAACCAGAATGGACCATTCCCCGAGTATTTCCAGGACCAGAGAACAACTGGGCAAATGTACGCCACAACGTATAAGTTCCTCTGCGAAGAACAAGCTTCAAAGGAAGACGTTATGAATATAGGGTTCCTTCATTCCAATGGTTCTGCAGTTGGTTTAACGAACAGGAAAGAAGAAGCTTGCAAATGCTCATTTGGAAGGTCCAGCTTTCAACATTGTTAAAGCATTTCACAAGACAACGTCTTTCTTTAAATTTTAGATGGTGAATGCCATAAGATGCTTTGGACGTAAGGTTTATTTAATTAATCCTGAGGGTCATCAAATTCGGCGTGGAATACCTCTGACAGGGACAAAGAACGAAAAACTGCCTTATCCATATCCAAGCTCAAAGCCGCTCGTTACCTAGACTTTGGACTAGAAGAATTAGTTCCGTCTTTGTGGTGATAGCTGAACGCGATTTGACATCCAGTGCAGCTTATTGGTAATCACCACTGGTGGTTCAGTAGAAAGAAATTGTACATAACAAACATAGTGAGCCCTCCAGATCGTGAATGCAGTCGTATCCAGATGGCGAATATTCTCAGTGTGTTCCGTGTCAAGACTTTGAAGAAAAATATGAATTAACAAATACTTGGGAGAGATTTATTTCTTCGCGAGCTGACTACAAAGAGTACAAGATCTCAAAAAAGGATTTTAAAAACCTTCATCCAAATGATTTTGAAGATCTGTATCTACTCAATATTCAAGACAAACTCAACCATCTGTCTAAATCAGACAAGATCCATCTACACACAGCAGTCAACATGTGGATCAGAAACCTGGTCATCAGGAATCGTGTGGGAGACTTGCAGCTCGGAATTGAGAGATATCAAACAAAGCTCAACCTCGAACGTCCTAATTGGGATGCAACTGACTATTCCTTCAAAGAAGATTATATGATTGTCCCTAAGCCAAGAGTCGTTATCTACAGAGACAGAAATGATCAGAGAAAGTTGATGAGGCTGAATGAGATACCACAAAGTTTAGTGCATTGGTTTTTTCGTAATTTGAGTGCTCTTTCTCTACTGGTCTGGTTTTAATTTTTGGTGTTTTTGGGACGTTGAAAAGGACATGGAAAAGCTGGATCACATGGTTAAAGACTTTCATCTGTTCGAGTACAATAAGGGCATGGAGACTAGGAAATGGTACAGAGATGACAAAGAGGAGAGCAAAGATTCATCTCAATGATTGAGAAAAGACTACAGATCAGGAGGATCTATCGAAGGGCATGGAAGCTTTGTATGGAGGAAGAATAAGAGATATTGACTAAGGACTGATCAACAGAAAAAGTAGGACGACATCGTCGTTACAATAAAAAGGTCAATATTTTCTCATGTGAATAATATATCTTGTACATTAGTAAGTAGTGAATCTTTTGATGATTAAGTGTAGGAATAATTTAGATCCCTCAACGATTGAGGGGGAGCAGTTATATGTTTCTTACACGACTTAGGAATTATGGCCACACTTTTCTCCCAAGTTTTATAACATATTTAATCAATGATATCCAAAATGTCAAAGGGTTTAAAAGATTTTGATAAGGGGAGAATGAGAAGAAAATGTGATTAAAAATATGTGTTATAATAATAATCGTGATTATTAGGATCATGTATTTACTCCGCCCCCAAACGTGCCTTAAACAATTTTAGAATACCGAAGCACCAGTTATGAGGGGGAGCGTTTCTGAAGGAAAAAAAATTTACGATCGAGGGTACTAAAACGCTTTGTTATTTATATCAAAAGTACTTTAATTGAATTTTCAATTGGTTTTATGGAAAGGAGAACTCGCTACCAAAAAGAGCCGACATGGAATTTTACTTTATGGGTTATAAGGTTGGTAAGTTAGGTACAATTCCAATGATCCAAGCCAATCGAAGGGATCTACCCAGGGACATCCACTAGTTAGTGTAGAAGTCCTTAGCGTCTGACATATAAATGCAGTAAAAGTGAGGAATAAGGAAAAGTGCCGACTGAGATGGAGCTAGTACTGGAATAAACCCAACAAGGTTCTAGTCATGAAGTCTCGGTAGCATTTGAAGGGAGTTGAAAGAATTAAAATGAATTGTAAGGACTAAAGGGTGTGCAAAGGAAGAAGCCCTCCATAATCTTAGAGCAGAAACGAGTCAATACATATGCTGCCAGAATCACTAAGATGATTGCTGACATTGAAGATTGACATCATGGACCCAGTGATGCAATGCACAACCCTCCCTAGCCACTCAGAATCTCTCAAAAGATTTATGTTTCATTTCTCACGGAGACTAAACACGTTATCTATTGACTTTCTCACTCCGACGTTAGTTGTTTATGAAAAGGTGGCTGTTCCCGTGAAGTCAGAAGCTCCGCCTCGATTACTAGAACCAAAACGCACTATGAGTCTAGTGCTAAGAGATCGTCAATTAATATCGTTAGGAACCCAATATCCATTTATCTTGTCTCTTCACCACTGTGTGAAACAAGACTATCTAAGAGTCCTAGCATTTCCTTGTGATATTGCCAGAACATACGAGTGAAACTCGAAGATTTTCAAATTGTTGATGGAAATCCTGCTAGAGCCTACATCAAACAAGCTCTTGGTAGGTGACTTGTGCGATTCTACAAGAATCAAACTTGTGTCAACTGGAAAGCAATGATGGTGCGATTCTACGTGAATCAAACTTGTTCCATGGAATGAATTGACGGTTATTGAACATTTGAAAAACAATCAAAACTCTCAAAGTGTTACAAAATATTTTCATATCTAACACTAAGACTGAAGTTTCAAATAATTTTCTCTTTATTGCTAACTGTTTTTCATTTACAGAATCATTTAAAGATGGGATGGGAATGGGTTTCCAGTAACAGAAATTTCATGTCAATCACTCCAAATGCTAAGACACGTCCTTAACTTGTTATGAAGCTAAGAAAGATTCCTCATAAAGGTGTCAAAGCTTCGCAAACTTGATATCAATAATTTCTTCACAAGTGTACAAAATGGAGAATTACTTACATGATGATGTAAGATTATGTTTGGCGATGATCGCAAGAAAGCTCAAAGATCAAGTCAAAGACAAGTCAATGAGAAATCAAAAAGTTCTCTGCTCAACTTACGTACAAGACATTAAAGAGAATTCTTTTTCTCTCCGAGCAAAGACTTGAAGTGTTTAAGTTTAGTATTTTTAGGGAGTGACCTCCCTCAGGGGGAGATTGTTAGTTGTTAGAAAAAGACTCGGGCACAGCTGTATTTAACTGTTTATTAATAGCTCGTAGTTTAATTAGTTTACCGTATGACTATTGGTAATAAACGTGGTACTAATACCCGATTTATTGTAAGAAACTTATATATATATCTCTTCCAACTTTGGAAGAGAATCTAGTCATTTATTCATTTTCCATTTAAACATTCATTTGTTTCTCTCTCTAGAAAAACTATCATGTGTTCTCTCTCTAGAAACATAGCAAAAGTCCAAGTTATCGACCCTGTGTTATGTTATGATTATACCACAGGTCAATTTTGATGAGATTGAAACTAAAAATATTAAGTTGGAACATCAGTGCGTCATTAATTAAGGAGAATGAACACTTGAAGTTGACTTACCAAAGCTTGTTTGATTCAATCAAAAAGTCCGGGTTCAACAAAAACTTCAAATGGAAACACCAAACGAGACAGAAATCTAAAGGCTCAATGTTTGAATTTTCTGAAACCAAAGTTCTATAACATGTTGGGAAAGATTTGAATTTTTAAAAGTAATCAATTTGATTCCTTTTCAAGATCAAATGTTGATTGTCATATTTCTGAACTTAAAAAGGAATCGGGGGAGAATATTTGTGATAATGCAAAATGTGAGTTTCAAACAAAGTTTGTCGAGCTTGAAAGGTTTAACTCAACAAACAAAAGATTTTTGATGATGTCACAGCATGGAATTGTCGAACAAAACAGATAAATTTGCGGCCATATTTTGAAAAACTTGAAAATATGAAAGTTGTTCTTGAACGGACAATTGGCTGTAAGGTTGACGATTCTAAAGCCGGAAAATATGATTTTTGAAGATTTATCATTTAGAAATCAACGTGAAATTAGAAAGGAGAGGTGTGGATAACAAAGTTTAGATAATTCTTTTATTTTGGGATACCACCGTTACTTAAACAAACGAAAGAGATCATTTTTGAAAACAAATTGCGTTTTTTGAATCAAATTGGCTATCACAATATATTCGTTGTGTAAAAAAATTATCATGAGTTGAGAAATTCGTATATTGCTTTAAACGTAAAGTTGATTTTACTTAATCAAAAAAATGAGAACATTCTATGTTTCAAAATCTTCAAAACCAAAGGAAAGTGTTTCGGAAAGGTTCACACGGCTGTGATTCATCAAAACCATTTTTCAAGAAGGGTTTCTTCAGTTTATAACATATTCTTTACAAAATAGATAGGAAGTATCTAAGACATCTCAAAGTTTTGAACCATTTTTTCCGCTAAAAAGGGTTTTAAGACAGCGGCTGCCAAATGCAAAGAATCTATATTTAGAACCATCTCTCTCTTGTTTTACACCGGTTTAAAACAAGTGTGGAGACTTAACTTAAGGAATCTCATACTTTTTGAAGCATCTACTTTTGAAAAAAGAGTTTTAAGACAAGAGTACTTTAAAAGGAAAGAAATCTAAGTTTTTGTTACTTGCACTCTCGTTTTACACGATAAAACAAGTGTGTGAGACAAAGCAAAAGTCATTTGAAAACTTTCAAATATTCAATTAGAAATGCTTTCATTGGCAAATACCAAGATGACTTGGCTTTGAAAAAAAAAACAATGGAAGTTTTTCAAACGCTTCAAAATGAATTTTCAGAAATGAAACCTCAAATGGTATAATAAATTGGTAATTTTCTTCACCAACAAGATTTTACACGCCACATGAAAACCGACGGTTTCAATAATCATTGGGAAAATCAAAAAGGATTTTCAAATCTCCATGATTCCACGAGAGTTTTTTTCAAATAAAAACACGGGTTTCAATCTCTCGTGGAACTCAACATTTTTACATCCGTATTGACCCAAAACTTTAAAATGGTTTTTCACAATTTGGCAAACCCGTTAGCACCGTTGTTAATTGGGTTCAAAGGTTTCTTGTCTAAATTAATGTAAATGCTTGTACTCAATGTCAGATTGCACCCAAGTTGTGCTTTAAATAAAAGGAAAATGTAGTTTTCAGTGCATTTATCATTAACAAACGCATAAAGAGAATTCTTTTCAGGTCTTGAGTAAATCAAATAAAAACATTTCATAAGTTTTGTAGTCATGTCCATTGGTTGTATTCAAATGTCAGATTGCAAAACCCGTGCTTTAAATAAAAGGAAAAATTACTACGTTTCAGTGCATTTATCCTTAACCTAACGTAAAAGAGAATCTATTTCGGTCTTGAGCTATTCAACAAACATTCAAAGTTTTGTAGCTCAAGTTTATTGGTTTGTATTCAAATGACATTGCTTCCTGTGCTTTAAGTAAAGGAAATGTACAGTTTCAATGCTTTTATCCTTTAACACGAAAGAGAATCTTTTCGGTCTTGAGTATTCAAAACAAATATTCAAGTTTTGTAGCTCAAGTTCAATGGAGTGTTATAAATTTTAGATAACAACTCGGATTTTCAAATAAAGAAAAGTGTAGTTTCAGTGCTCTTTATCTTCAAAAAAAGAGTAATCTTCATTTGTCCGAGCATTAGTTTTATCAACATATTTTCAAAGTGTGCTCGGGACATACGACTTCTAAGTATATGTCAGCTTAGGACTCGTTCTTCAAATAAAGGAAAGTGTACATTTTTGTACATTTATCCTAACAACCGAGGAAGCTTTCACTTCTCGAACTTGAATTTAGTCAAGTAAAGGTTTTTGATATTGGGTGAACATATTTATTCATGAATTTTATCAAAAAGTTTTTTCAAAATCTTTCAAAATTGTTGTTTCAAACACTCTCCTTCTCTTGATACTGTTCAAAATTTCGATTCATTTTTGTAAATGGATTCAATTTTTTGAGGGGGAGTGTTTTAAAAATCAAAATGACATCCTTCTACCCTGACCTACCAAACTTTTAACCCTACCTCCCCCCCTTGCTCTTCTCTTCCCCTTCCCCCCCCTCTCAACCCTGCCCTCCTCACCCTCTTCTTTCCTTCCTCTTCTTTTCCCCCTTTATTGTTGGTTGAATACATCTCATAAAAGTCAAAAAGTTATATGTATCCAAAATTTCGTGGATTCAAAAGTGGTTCTTCACGTGATATACCAAGGCATCTTATACTCCATCCTCACAATATAATTGCGGGGTGGCAAAACATAATGAAGTGTTTTATTATTGAGGTGAGTATAAAGAAAATGTTTTAAACAAATGAAAAATTATTGATATAAAAAAATAGTTGTTGTCAAGTGTGTTTATATCGATAAGCGTACAAATGGTGAAGATTGTGTCCGGTTATGACCGTTTCCTGAATTTAACAGGATGAGGAGTGAGCAATCTACTGACCATTCGTTTTAGATATCGACATACTTTGACACAACTAGTTTTTCAAATTTGTTTAGAACATTCAGAAAGGTTCCAAATCATAATCATGCTATATCCGTTTTCTCCCATGTGTTTTCAAAATCTCATATAGCTATTTTAATCCATTGATATCAAAAATATCATATGGTATGCTATTTTTGAAGGGGAGAAAATTAGATTAAAATGTGATCAAGAAAGATAAATGCTTAAGTGTGTGGAATAACAAAGTTGGGGGGGACTCTAAAAGACTCAAGTGGCATCAACTCTTTCCTCCATGTGACAAAATAATTCTGAATAAAAAATTTAGAATCTCAATGCTCTGTTGTAGGGGGAGTAAGATTTCTCAAAAATGAAACTTTCAAAGTATTAAATGTTTTGATTTATATCAAAACTTTGATTGATTTCAATTGGTTTTATGGTTTCGTCTGAAATAGCCATCAATCAACTACCTCTCAATGATCAAAGAAGAATAAGGTGGTAAGGTTAGGTATTATCCCATGAGCCAATCAGAACCGGAGGAATCTACCCAAGGACATTCCATAGATAGAATATAAGTCCTTCGTTCTGATGGAGTTAAATGTGAATGGGGCATAATGTCAAATAAGGCATGAGCTTTTATCATCGGACAATTCATATGATGATAGTAAGACGTCTTTGTGGGACATTGAAGGGGTTGAAGAATGAAAAAGAAATGATGTGTAAAGGGTGAAAAGAAAGAAGCCCTCCACAATCATTAGGCAGATCGGGTCAATACATAATCTATCAATATATCATAAAGAATGTTATTCGGTATTGAAGAATAGACATCATCGGATACCAGAGATGCATGCAACAAACCCTTTTTTCCCCAGCCACTCAGATTTCTCAAAAAGAAATTCTTGTTTCATTGTCACGGAGGATTAAGAATAATCTATTGACATTCTCACTCCGGATGTTGATTTTGAAAAGGTAGCTGTCTGCATCCAGCCTGCGATCACTAAAAAACAAAAAGCCACTAATTGTAGTCTAGAGCCAAATGAGATCATATCATCAAATCTCACATAGGACACAAAAAGTACATTTATATTAAACATCAATGATACAAAAGGTACAAGAGTCGCTTATATGTCTATGTGACATTGCATGTCTTTGTGACATTGCGCGGAACATTCAATAGTGATACTTAAGTAAAGTATTCATAATGATGAATGGAAATCCTACCAGTGCTAACATCAAGCCAACGCTGAACGTAGGTCACTAATTTGAAAATGATTGTTTAATGATTAAATTAGTGTTAACTAGTAATCTAAGTGATCTAGTAGTTATCGTGTTTTTCAAGAATTTGTTTTTAAAAAACACAAACAACATTTCCTTGATTCATTCAAGTGAAGTGTTAGAATACCAAGGTTACTTATGATGTCACAATATTAATGAGGGGAGATTGTTAGAATTAAAGTTAGTAGTTGACTCTCAAGCTTAGACGCACTACCACACATTGACTTACACCTATGTAATATTTAGGCTATAACAAGATTATGATTAGTGTTTAATGGTTCATCAAATTTTAATCGGGGGATGAGAAGTATATTCTAGCTGAATATTTTGTTAGAGCGGAAAACAATTAGGGAGGAGAAATTGTGTACATCGGGACTTAATTGGGGGGGGGAACTTTTTTTGGTGTTACAACTTAGTACAAACAACTGGAGGGAAGAATGTGTACTCTAGGACTTATTGACTTTGGTGTATATAACATCTGGGACTTAATTGACTTGGAGGTTATTAGTTTCTTTCTTCTATGTGTTGTTTGTGTAAAGTATGTGCCTACGATTGGTTGTTCGATTTTGGGGGAAGCAATCTTAGGGAGATTACATTTATGTACAACAACATCACATCATCTATACCTTTAGAAGCTACAGAAACACCGTATATTCATTCCTTATATCTCATATCCAAAGTTCAAAGATACACTTTCGCCAACTCTGATAAATCAAAGAAATTCTCAAATCTCACGTTGTTGATCAAGATAAAAGTTTCTACATTTGGAGGAGATTGTAAGTTGTCAAGAAAGTATGGGAGTATGTTGGTTGAAGCTTTAAAAGACATATCAAGATAGGACTTCACGGTAAAGAAATGATGATGTGAAAAGATCTCAGAGGCAAGTCAACATGGAAATTGGAAAAGATCAAGGTAAAGATCTTAGAACCATGATTTGGAAACAAGATCATATTACACAATAAGACTTAAGAACAAAACAAGCATTAAAGTTCAAAGATCAAAGTCACAAGAGAGATCTCAATGATCATCCTTTAGGGGGAGATTGTTACGAATAAGAAAATGATGATCATTAATGCAATCAAAGAGAGATCTCAATGATCATCTTGGGGGATGTTGTTCCCACGAAACGACATGTGACATTCTTATTGAGAGAAATTTCTTGTATAATAAAGAAATAATATGTGTTAATAGGTTTAGGGTGATGGCTCGTAACTTAAATAAAGTCCCGAGAACCTGACAAAATAGCTTAAAGTAGGAAAAAGAGCTCCTTGCTCTTCCTTGTAATTGGGTATAAATACCCTACCACTAACTTATTTGTGAGGTGTGTCTCCTAAGTGTCTTCTAATCCTATTCTTATCTTTTCTCTATTCCTCCTCCTCCCTCTACTTTCCATCTTTCTCTCTCTAGAATAAACACACACACAACACCTAAACACACACTCTATTGCTTATTGATCCTAAATTCAAGACCTAACAGTTGAGAAAAGAGGAAATATGGGGGAACCTAGCAAGGATAAGAATGGTAGGGATGATAATAAGAGGACTCGTACTGGGAATACTTTTGCTACGACCGCAAATTCTGTAGGAAGAGAGAATACCAAGTTGCTTGGCCCAAGCGTACACTAAACTCCTACCATGTTCCCGGAGGGCTTTATCGCACATGCTTCTTTTTTTTTTTGTTAACTTGTAATCGCCTATGTCATTTTGCTAAGGATTGTAGAGTTATGCCTAGGAATGTGAACCCGGTAAATGTAAGGAACCTAGCACCCGCTTGTAGAGCATGCTATGAATATATGAGTACTGACCATCTCAAACCGGCATGTCCTAGTTTGAATAGAGCACAAGGACCGAGAGGAAACCGTTTAAACCAAGTTGTTGCTAATAATGAGGGTCAGGGTCATGGAAACCAAGGGAACCAAGCTAGGGGTGGGGCATTCATATTGGGAGCAGAGGAAGCTCGCCAGGATCCAAACATTGTAACAGGTACGTTTACTTTTTTAAACAATCATTTTGCCCACTACCTTATTAGACTTCTGGTGTCGAACTATAGCTTTGTTTCTACTACTTTTATACCTCTGTTAGGCATAGAGTCCAGTGAATTAGGTTTCAGATATGAGAATGAGATAGCTAGCGGGTAGCTAGTAGAGATTAATAAGGTTATTAAGGGTTGGAAACTAGAAATCAAGAGTCATGTTTTGACATCGATTTGATACCATTCGGGCATGGGAGTTTTGATGTGATTATAGGTATGAATTGGTTGTCTAATCATAAGGCTGAAATAATTTGTCATGAGAAAGTAGCGAGGATACCACTACTAGGGGGTACCATTGGAGTTTTCACTGATGAACCATTTATGTCATACTTTTTCAGCAAATCCTTGACATATTTTTCTTGGTAGATAGAAATGCCTCTTTCAGATTGCCTAATCTAAAATCTAAGGAAGTAGGTGAGAACACCCATCATGCTTATTTCATATCTTTGAGTCATCAGTTTTGTGAACTGTTTGCATAATTTTGTGTTGGTGGACCCAAAGATAATGTCATCAACATATATTTGAACCAAAATCACATCACTTTGAGTTTTGTAGATAAACAAAGTCTTGTCTATCTTGCCTCTTACAAACTGGTGTTCAATGAGAAATGTTGAGAGAGTCTTATACCATGCTCTTGGAGCTTGCTTAAGTCCATAAAGGGCTTTGTCCAGTTTGCAGACTTGGTTGGGAAACTCATTGCTCTCGAAACCTAGAGGTTGTTTGACATAAATTTCTTCTTTTAGTTTACCATTGAGGAATGCACTTTTGATATCCATTTGATAAACTATGAAGTTCATGTATATGGGAAAGGCAAGAAAGATTCTAATTGCTTCAAGCCTTGCAACTGAAGCAAAGGTCTCATCATAGTTTATACCTTCTTGCTAATTATAGCCTTGAGCCACAAGTCTTGTCTTGTTTTTAATGACAATTCCAGTTTCATCTCTTTTGTTTCTGAAAACTCATTTTGAGCCAATTATGGTTCTACCAAAAGGTGCAGGAACTAATGTCCAGACTTTGTTTCTAGAAAATTGGTTTAGTTCATCTTGCATTGAATCAACCCATCCAGGATGCTTTAGTTCTTCAAAAACCTTTTTAGGCTCTTTTTCAAAGAGAAAATCTACAAAGAGACATTCATGAGCTAGAACAGCACTATGTTGTTTGGACATGGATCATGTAAGCATTCTAGCCCCTAGATTACCAATGATATTGACCAACATAATGTGTTTGTCTTGACACTATCTGTCTTGAGGAGCTGGAGTGACCATTGATGGAATGGGTAAGGATGGAGTTGGGATTCGAATTGTATTTTGTACTGAAGTATCCTCTACACTTGGAGAGGATAAGTGTTTAGAGATCTGAATGTCTTTAGTATTTGGGAGATTATCAATGATTTGTTCATCATTAGTGTGATTGGAATGTTCAGAATGATCATCATTTAAGATTTTATCTTTTTGAGCAGATTGATCATTTTGATCATTATGATCATTTTGTTCAGTTTGACCATTTTGGTCAGATGAAACTTCAGTTTCAAGAACAACTGGTTAAGGATATTCATAGGGTTCTATGAAGGACACATCATTGCTGTTTGTCTGATACCTTTGAGAAGGTTCATAAGGATGAAGATATTCATTAGGTGGATATCTTTCTGTTTCAGCAATGTTGATGTTGTCAACTGAAGGTTTTGAGAATTTGATAGCATCAGGGCTTTCATCAAATGTAATGTGATAGGTTTCTTCAGTTTGTTGTACTCTAGTGTTGAAGACTCTGAAGCCCTTGGAAACAAGTGAGTATCCAAGAAGATAACCATTATCAGCTTTTCATCAAATTTTCCTAAGTGATCTTTCTGATTATGGATGTAAACTGGACATCCAAAGACATGAAGAAAACTAATGTTTGGGATTCTCTTACGAAATATTTCATAAGGAGTTTTGAGATGTCTTGTTTTAAGTGTAGAATGTAGTGGCTACAGCTTCAGTCTAATATTGTTTAGAAAAGACAGATCCTAAAAGCATTGTTCTTGCAGCTTCTACGAGGGTTCTATTTTTCCTCTCAGCAACACCATTTTGTTCAGGTGTGTAAGGAGAAGATAAATTTTAAGAAATCCCTTTTTCATCAAAGATGTTTACAAGAATGCTTGATGAGGTGTTATTTTATACCCTTTTTCGAGGTCATTTCCTAAATCATGCATTTATGCCCAAAATAGGTACTTAATCGTTCCTTTTCAGGTATTTAAAATTTGGAAGGCATTTGGAGGAAATACACGTTACTTGGGCTTATTTGGAGAAGAAACAAACAAGACTACGGACCTACACCAAATCTCTCAAGAATTTCTACTTAGAAGCTGGAGACGGCGTCACAGATTACACGTGACGCCGTCATAACTCATACCAAGACGGCGTGACAAGATCTCAAGATGGCGTCAGAATGCACGACCCAGCCAATTATCTAGAATATTCTATTCATGACGGCGTCACGATTAAAATGCGATGCCGTTACAGCGATTTTCCTACATATATAAATTCGTTTTTAGGGTTTTAAGTGTGTAATTTTAGAGTAAAAGAAAGGGACGAACCCTAGTTCGTTTAGCAGCTATTAGATATAATTTTAGGGCCTCAAAACCCTATTGTACTTCCTTTAATTCATGTGTTAATCAAGTAAGACTATCTTAATCATTCAATATGTCTTGTTGTGTGATTCTTATCTGTTCTTGCTTTATCTTTAACATGCTTGGCTAAACCTTCTATTGTGTTTATTGATGATTATATGAAACCTAGGATGTAGATCTTAGTGGTGTTGCTTCTTGTGATGAATATGCATGTTAGGTCTTAGAAAACCAGCTTTTGTCTGTATCGCTGTTGATATGTGTAGGAAAACATGATTGTGTAGAAAGGATACCATCGGGTAACAGTCTTCATACTTCCTTGCCCCTTATATGGTTGATCCACTCTTAATATATTTCAAATGCATTTCATATACTCTTAGGGGCCTTGTAATAGTCTTCATACTACCTTACTTATGCGTTGCCTTAACGGAATATTAAATAGATGGCGGTATCGTGTAATTCGTTCATGACTTAGGAAATAATTACATAGATCATCACAAGTGTGACAAAGCAACAACACTAGGAGAAGCAATAAAGGGAGTAATACATGATTAAATAAACACAATCTTTTATTATATTGTTATCACCAGTAGCTTAAAGTTATATTTAGTTTAATAGCTAAAACCAAACCAACCTCTTAACATATGATTTACTGCTTTCATAAAACATAAAAACACAAAAATAAACTTCTCTTAACCCCTAGAATTATGTTAGACCATGATCAAGCCTTCCCAACCTATTCCCTTAGAGAACGATAACAACCCCCCAAGTCTTGCCTATACTACACTACAACAATTAGGTACACTGCCTAGGGAGTTGTAAAACTTCTTGTAGAAGTCCCTTGCGACAACCGCAACAAGTTTTTGGCGTTGTTGCTGGGGAATAGTTAGATTTTGATCATAGTTTAGCTTAGTTCTACTTGCTTGAATCCTTTCAAGTAAGATTTAATTTCCGCATATTAGCTTTCTCGTAGTCTATTTGTTCTTTGTGTTATCTGTTTCATAACCCATTCTCGTCAACCACCATGGGAGACGAGAATCCTATCCGCACTCTAGGAGACTACTCCAAACCTAGCCACAAGGGCTATAGGAATACCATCGAGCTCCCCATAGGGAACAACGTGGTACCTCTTCGATCTAACACCATCTGGTTGGTGTAAAACGGATGCTCATTCCACGGACTTTGGTCTGAGGATCCAAACCAACACCTTAAGGATTTACAAAAACTAGTGGACTCACTTGACCTTGACGGTGAAAACAGGGAAAGAACACGCCTGCTTTTATTTCAATTTTCCTTTCGCGATCAAAATAGGAATTGGCTTGAACGTCTTCCAGCATGATCCATCACCACATGGGAGGATCTTACTACCCGATTCCTTGCTCAATTCTTTCCACTAGAAAGGATCGCAAAACTCCGCAATGATATCCTGATGTTCCAAAAACATCATGGAGAATCTCTATCCGAAGCATGGACTCGTTTCAAGGACTTACTACAAAAAGTCCCTCGTCATGGCATCGACCTTTAGATCTAAGTCTAAATTTTTTATGACCATGTCAATCCCGTCACAAGATGAACCATTGACCAATCGGCCAGTGGTAAGCTTCGTGACCAAAACACCGAAGAATCCTGGGCATTATTAGAGGACCTCTCCCTCTATGATAACAAAAGTTGGAATGACCCAAGGGATTTTGCTATGCCGGTCAAGGCAATCGCATTGCCTCAAGATGTCCCGAGTACATTTGACCGCCATCTAATTGAGCTTGAAAATCAAGTCCAACGCTTGATGGAAGCTTATCTCGCTCCGACACAACCTACCCTAGTGAACAAAATCACTTCTTCATGTGAGATTTGCGATGGTCCCTATGACACTCAGTATTACATGAAAGATCCCGAACAAGCCTATGTTGAATACGCATCCTCGCGTACCGATAAAGCAGGAGGTAAGTGGTATACTTTCAAGCCCGAGCAAAATAATCTTGGTGACACCTATAATCCATCATGGAGAAGTCACCCAAACCTTAGGTGGAGACAGCCCCAAAATTCTCAAAATTACTTTTCAAACCCACCTAATCGGTTCCAACGCAACAGTTCAATCCCAAACTGTTCCTTCAATAACCGTACTCACTTTAACAATCAATCAAATCTAGAAGGATTGGTATCCGACTTTATGGCATCTCAAGATGCTAGACAATCCAAGTTTGAAGCCGATTTTAAAAAACAGCAAAGCGAGATGACCAACAAAATCGACACAGTGTTGAAGGCTATCATCGATCGAATAGCGGGTACACAACCTAGCAATACTGTTAAGAACCCAAAACTGAGTACTTATCCAGTTTTGTTTGCTCGTTCTTACCCAACTGAAGACCCGTAATGCTCAACTTAAACCCACGGTTTGATCAACGCCATCATAATCCATACCAAGCAACAAATCGCCTCTTATGATGATGGAGAAAAAGAGAATAAGGAAGAAGAGGATAACCCGAAAAATATCCACTTTAACCCGCCTACACCACCCGATCCATCCGTTACATTCATGACCGAAAAAGTCCTCAAATTCAATTCATTCTTTGAATCACTCGGATTAGTTCCCCCATCATCAAACATTGAACTCATTTGCACCAAAGAGGAAGATGGCAATGTGATGTTTATTAAGATCATCTCGAGGGATGACAATTCCTGCAAGGAGGAACCCGAAGCAGGAGGGCAAAAAGTGGAGTATTTTGACATAATCACGACAACCACTACCATGGTGGCTAGTGATAGAAAGTTAGAGAGAGGATGAGATGAACACAAAAAGAAGAATATTAGATTTGAAAGAGAAAGGGAAAAATAAAATGAACATCCACTCCCCCATAGAGAGACATGGGGGGTATTTATAGCCTATACTAAAGTTAACTATCCTATTATTACAATAGTAGTCCCTGCGTATATCATATGATCTATAGCTAGTCCAATTCACGTGTAAGACGCCAGCTTCACTAAAAAGTGAGGCTAACAATCTCCCTCCAAGATGGTGTCACACATGAATTGGTTACAATGTTTCCTACAAGCAAAAAATAAAGTAAACTGATAAGAATGAAGTCCAACATTCCTTGAGATTGTCTTCAATGACGTTGATCTACTTGAATGCTCTAGCTCTATTTCTTTAGCTTATAGACGAACGCACTGTAATTATACTGCTGAGAATGACTTAGAAGTTTTCTCTACCGATGATCTCGGCCTTGATTGGATTTATGCTCATAACTTCCTGACATGTCTTCAATAACTTTCTTCATACACTTCTGGTCATTGTGAAGTTTCTGAGTTAGCTGCATGTCTTAAAAAACTTCATTTTCCTGCACTTCTGGTCATGTCGTTTTTTCTAGAATATGCTATTCATTTGTCATCCTTAAATTTCCCTTATCCGAATACTTCGGCTTTGATATGAATTACGCTCTGAACTTCTTGTGCAGTATCTAGTTGAGTTTTTACTCTCTCTCAACTAGTAGGCTCTTATTCTTAAAGGAGTCCTAAAATGGTTTACAATACTTTCCTAAGTAATCATAATCTTCTAAATAAATAACTTATACATATCTTTAACAAAATATCTCATACAAATCACATAAGCAGTACTAACTAACTCAGTAGTACTAACTTCTTCACTGGCAGCATTAACTCCTTTAGCAGTAGTAACTTTACACTAGCAGTAGTAACTTTTGTACTAGCAGTACTAACTACGTAGCGGTTTTTCTTCTAAGTCTCTGAGCAGTCTTAACTTCCACTAGCAGTAGTAACTTCCTCTTGTAGTAGTAACTTTCTCTAGCAGTAGTAACTTTGTACTAATAGTTGTAACTTCACCAGCAGTCTTAAACACTTAGAATAATTTTCATTGAAGTTCTCCAGCAGCACTAACTTTGATTGAGTAACATTAACATCAATAAGAATAGTAGTAATTCCAAACAACATTAAGAAGCTTTTAATCCCAACAATCCTCCCCTAAACTTGATATTTATCTCCAAAATCATCAAGTTTCTTCATTGAAAGCTTCATTAATCACCAAGAGGATTCTTCTAAACACTTCATTGATTCTTAAGCTGTTTTGTGAGAAGTTTAAGAAGATGATATGCCATTTCACTGAAATGATCACATTGAAGCTTCTTGTTTAACATATCATTAATTGTAGCAGGTGTAAGGGGATATCTCTTTTCTACCAGCATGTGAATGTGCATATGTTGCATCCTTAAGGAATGAACTCCACAAGAGTCATATAGTTTCCAATCCAAGACTCTATAATCCTATTGATTCCTCCAGACTCTGTCTTCAACATGTGGTTTAAACATTGTCTTTAAATCTCCCCATAGAATCAAATCTAAGTCCTCTACTGGTCTTGTTAATCCATATTTAGCTTTTACCAATTTTCACAGAGTTTCAAAATCTTCCTTGTTAAAGCTTTTAAGCATATGACTGAAGACTAAGTACATCTTTGAACTTTCATCAGCTCTGATGATTTGGTAATAGTTTTTCTTTTCTTCTTTATGAATATTCCAGTCAACAATGGTTGGAGGCTTAGTAGCCAAAGAAATAGCATTAATTGCTACTTCCTCTTCATCAGGAACAATTTTCATAAGCTCTTTAATCTTAGCTGCTTCTTGATCATCATCTACTTCAGCTGTTTCTTAAACATCATCCACCTTTTGCTTTTTAGTAACCTCTTGTTCTAGCTTATCTCCTGCTCTCTTCGAACTACCTTCCACCAAGTCTGTTCTATAATCTACAAACATGTTCACCCTTTTAAAAGCTTTGTCAAACAATTCTTTGATAGAAACAAAGTCTTTAGATTTTAAGTATTTGTGCTTCCAACCTTCCATGTTCTTAAGGTAGGTAATCATGGTCTTCTTCTGTTGAATTTTGGTTGGTGGTTTATTCCTCTTCTCTTCTGCTCTTTTAGCTGCAAAGTGCTTTCTTCTTTGCTCTAGGAGTTATTTAAACAATGTGGCTTTTTGTTCAGTTGTGAACTGCTCTTGTTCTTCAGATTGCAGTCTTTGAGCCAACTAGTAATCAGCATCAACCTTAGCCTGAATATCATCCCATTCTTCAGTTAAGGCTACATTGGCTTCATCTTTATCCCTTGCAAGTCTCTCCTCTTCATCAAACTCAGCTTGTAATCTGATAGCTTCTTGTTCATCAAAACTGATTTGATCTTTCTTCTTCAAAGGCTTCTCAGGTTCTATCATTTTCTCTTTGCCTTTGTCTTGAACTTTTTCCTGTGATGGTTGTGAGGAAATTTTTGTTGTTGTTGTAGATGTACCCAGCTCAGTAATGACAATTCCTTTCATTGGAGTTGGAATTGTAGCAGCACTAACTTTTGTACTGGCAGCACTAACTGGTACACTTGACTCTTCTACAACATTAGCTTTTACCTTGGGTTTTATACTTTTCAAAGCAGCAAGTGCTTGAGCCAAAGTAACTTCATCAACAGTTAAATTCACATCTTTAGTAGCAACTTCTTGTTCTGCTAACACCTCATCACCAGTCAAAGTATTCACATCAAACATATCAGCATCATCTTCATCTTGATCATTAACCAAGGTAATGTCTTCATCAGCATCAATAGTATTTATCCTCCCTTGTTTGGATGCATCCTCACCCAAACTTTCTTCATCTCTAGGGGATTCTACCCTAGCTGTAAGACCAACTTTGTATAACCTTTTATGCCCATGAGTTCTTTTAAGCTTCTTGACCCTCCTCTTTAAACTAAGAATCTCTTCAGCTTGTGTGGTCTTTATCTTTTCCAAATCAAGAACTCTTGTTTATAAATTGGTACATAATTCCATCAATTCATTAAGTTTCAGACTATCCTTACCACTTTGAAGTGTGTTACCTCTTGCGAATAGTGGATCATTGGAATGTTTAGATACATTCTCAAACCTAGTTTGAGCAATGGTATCCCCCATGGTTTCTTGGCGCCTGGGACCACCACATGAAGTAGTTCCTAGGGAACTAGATTCATTAGGTGTTGCTTTGGATTGGGTCTTAGATATGTTACCACTGTCCTGTTCTGCTTCTAAGCAGTAATGGCAGCCCTCACCAAACTGTCATCCAACTCCTTATAGACAGCCTCATCTGCTACATGTTTAGTAGGACCACTAGACTGAGGTATCTAAGTGTCCTTTCTCTTTGGCTTCCTAGGTTTTTGTTTCTTTTGAGGTTCAGATGTTGATGGTTGAATAAAAGTGGGTGTGTGATGGGGATCAGTGGGATTTAATGAACCTTCACCTAATTATTCTTGATCTTGTACCACAATGGTTTGGAATAATGGTGTTTCCTTTCCAGAATAATCTTTCCCAACCCTTCTTATATTCCAAAATATCGTCTTAGTGTGAGAGGGTGCAATATATATTCTGTTGTGAGTAGGCATCCCTTCAAGTTGTTTATCCAAAAAGAAGTGTATAAACCTTGGATACATTAAAAATTTGCCCACATTATCCAAGTTCTTCACCATACTTTCAAAAATGTATTTTGAAAAGTTGAACTTCTGAATTGTAGCCAAACAGATAATTGCAGATGCCATAGTGCTACTAAACTCATTCTATGCAGTAGTCTTAGAACTTAGACATTGTAAAATAGTATGAATCAAAAACTTCCATTGTGGGGAAAAGAATGCCTTATAGAAAGTAAGCTTCTGTGAAATTTTCTCATACCCCATCAGTGTAAGCTGTTCAAAGATGGTAGAACAGGGTAGACAATCAACACCTTCAGCATCTTCTAGTTGAAGATCTCTTCTCACAGTTGATTCAGTTATGATTATCTTCTTTCCATCCACTAGGGCTTGTAACTGTACTTCCCTATTGACAGTTTTGACTTTGACAGTAGAACAAAACTGTTTTATGCACGAAATGTATATACTAGGATTAATCGTTAGTGCATATCTTATAGGATTTGCATTTAGAAAATCCACTATCTGCTCAAACCCTTTACTTTTTGCGGGTTTATACAAAAATGTGACCAAATTATGAGTATCTACAAACTTTAGATCCGCCATTTGTGTTGGGTTTTGATGATTAATGATAAAATTGAGTTAGGGTTTGTGATTAGAGAGTATTTGAAAGAGTAAAATCGATTAAATGAGTGATTGAAACCCTTAATCGAAGTATTTATGAAATACCCTCAACAACATTAACTATCACCAGCAGTAGTAAGTTATGCCTGGCAGCATTAACTTTCAACAGCAGTAGTAAGTTTATGCCTGGCAACATTAACTTTCAACAGCAGTAGTAAGTTTATGCCTGGCAGCATTAACTTTCATCAGCAGTTGTAAGTTTATGCCTAGCAGCATTAACTTTTACCAGCAATATTAAGTTTATGCCTAGCAGCATTAACTTTGAGTCACCAGCATTAACTCCAATTCCATTCCAAACACTCTGTCTGTTTTTAATATATTCAACTCTCTTTCTATTTTTCAACTCACCACTTCTCTCAATTCTTTTACTCACCAAATCACTCTGTCTGTTTTTATTCCACACACCTCTCTCTTCCTGTTTTTATTCTCACCAATTCTCTCAATTCTTTTTCTCACCAAAACTCTCTGTCTATTTTCTCTAATAACTAACTTTTCCATCATCAATCTAACACTTTTCTTTGCTTTTTCTGCAAAATGTTAGTCCAAAACCAAGAAAACACAATCCATAGCAATTTTTACAAAAATCACAGTATTAATTATACCTAACAGTATTAAGTATAACTAACAGTAGAAACTCAACAGTATTAAGTATAACTAGCAACACTAATTATACTTAACAGCAGAAACTTTTAATGACATGAATAACAGTACTAATTCATACAAAACTCTACAAAAACATAAAGAGATAAAAGATTTTAAGGATTTAGCATTCCAATACTAGCAATCAAATATTGAAACCTACTTACATCAAAAGCTTTTATAAGTAAATCTGCAACATTCTTGTTAGTATGGATTTTGACTATTTGAAACAACTTATTTTCATTGCAATCCCTAATAAAATGATGTTGAATCTCTATATGCTTTGTTTTTGAATGAAAAACAGGATTTTTAGTTATGCAAATAGTATTGTTATTGTCAATAAAGATCTTGGTATGCATAAAATTGTACCCATAATCAAGTAGTTGATTTTGAATCCAAAGCACTTGTCCACATCAACTTGAAGCAGCCACATACTCAGCTTGTGTTGTGGAATTTGCAACCACTGTCTGTTTCTTGCACAGCCATGATATTAATCGACTTCTAAGGAATTGACAACCTCCTGTTATAGACTTCCTATCCAAGCTTGCTCCAGCATAATCAATATCAGTGCATGCTACCAAATCAAAAGGAGAATCTTTTTGATATCAAAGGTTCAATTTTGGTTGACCTTTTAAGTACCTAAAAATCCTTTTCACAGCATGAAGATGTGAAACATTTGGATTGACTTGGTATCTAGCACAGGCACATACTACAAACATGATGTTAGGTCTTGAAGATGTAAGATACATCAATGAACCAATCATTGACCTGTACATATGAACATCCACTTCTTCACCATCTTCATCTTTGAGTAGAGGCTTTTGAGTTTCCATTGGTGTGCTTGCAGTCTTGACTTCTATAAACCCAAATTTCTTTAGAATTTCACCAACATATTTATCTTGACTAATAAATATGCCATCCTTCTTCTGCTGCACTTGTAATCCCAAAAAGAATGTAAGTTCTTCCATAGAACTCATCTGAAACTTCTCATGCATCAACTTCTCAAATTCATTGCACAGCTCCTTCTTTGTTGAACCAAAGATGATATCATCTACATACACTTGGACCAGCAAAATATCACCTTTGTACCTTTTGATGAATAAGGTTTTGTCAATTTTCCCTCTTTGAAACTCATTGTCTAACAGATATGTTGACAAGGTTTCATACCAAGCTCTAAGAGCTTGATGTAGTCCATACAGTGTTTTTTTAACCTTGTATACTTTATCAGGAAAGTATAGATCTTCAAATCCTGGTGGTTGACATACATACACCTCTTCTTTAATCTTTCCATAGAGAAAAGTACTTTTTACATCCATTTGATACACCACAAAATCTTTAAATGAAGCATGAGCTAAAAATAGCCTAATTGCTTCAATTCTTGCAACAAGGGCAAAGACTTCGTCATAGTCAATCCCTTATTCTTGTGTGTATCCTTGAGCAACCAATCTTGCTTTATTTCTTATCATAATACCCCTTTCATCCTTTTTATTCCTGAAAACTCACTTAGTGCCTATAGCTGTTTTTCTATTTGGTAAATCCACTAAAGTCCAAACTTTTTATAACTTGAATTGTAGAATCTCTTCCTGCGTATCCTCTATCCAGCTTGGATCCTTCAATGCATGAATTACCTTTTTGGGTTCTTTTTGTGATAAAAAGCAAGCAAATAAGCAGTTTAAAGGTCTTTATGGTTTGTTCTTTGTTGAATAGTACTAAAAAACCCATGTTCCTCCAAATTCTTTGACATTCTTCTTGTTTGTGTAGCTGATTGCAAATCTCCAATCACTTGATCAAGAGGATGATCTTTATGAATTCTTGTAGTTGGAATATGACTGACTTGGATTGTTGTATCCAAATTGTTCATGCCAGTCTCTGCATCATCATCTTCATCATCTCTTGTGAAGTCAAATATGCTATAATCTTCCAAAGCAGACATATTTGGATTATCTGGAAGTTTAATGCTTGTTTTTCCACCAACAACATTAACTTTATTTGTGCTAGCAGCATTAACATTGTTAGTGCTATTAACATTATCTTCCTTCTCTTGATCTTTATATTCACTATCTTTTCTTGGATCTTCATCAACCTTCTTTCCATCATCACTTGAAGGTTTGGATCCATCATCATAAGAACTCTTTAGATCTTGGGAAAATGGTGGAGGAACAGTCCATAATGGTAGGAAAATGTAATCTTTGACAGGTTCTATCTCCTTTCTAGCTTGACCTGCATTATCACTTAATTTTGTACCTGCAACAATTGGCTCATAATTCATTGTTCTTATTAGTGCATCAATATCAAATAGCTAATCTGGTCCACTCCCTATAGCATTAGGTGTACTTTAACTCAACCTAATATGCAAGTTTTCTTCCACTATCCTTGTACTACTATTAAACACTCTAAAGGCTTTACTATTCAAAGAGTATCCAACAAAGAAATCTTCATCAGCCTTACCATCAAATTTGCCTAAGTGGTCTATGGTATTGAAAATGATAACAGGACACCCAAATGGTCTCATAAAACTTAAAGTTGGTGTTCTACCATGAAAAAGTTCATATGGAGTCTTGTTATAAGGCTTAACTATTAATACTTTATTCTATACATAACAAGCATTATTAATTGCTTCTGCCTAAAAAGTAGTTGGCAACTTAGAATCAGCTAGCATAGTCTTAGCAGCCTCAATTAGTGTCCTATTCCTCCTTTCAGTAACTCCATTTTATTGAGAAGTTCTAGCTACACTAAATTGTCTCAGAATACCCTTCATTTCATAAAGCTAATTAATTTCTTTGTTCTTGAACTCAGTTCCATTATCACATCTAATCACCTTAACCTTGTGATCTACTAGATTTTCTATCCCAGTTATAAAGGACTTAAGAATGCCACTAGTCTCATCCTTAGTAGCTAGAAAGAAAACCCATGTAAACCTACTATAATTATCTGTGACAACTAGGCAATACATTTTTTTCATAAGACTTTTTACAAATGTTAGACCAAACAAGTCCATATGTAACAAATGTAAAGGAAGACTGATTGAGTTCTCTGTTTTGGACTTACAAGAGGCTCTGTGCTGCTTTCCCTTTTGACAAGCAACACAGGTTTCATCATTTTCAAAAAGTTTGGAAGGTAAACCTCTTACAAGATTTCCCTTAACCAATTTATTCATGGTTTTAAAATTTAAGTGACCTAGCCTTCTATGCCAAAGTTTAGATTCATCAGATGTGGCTTTTGCAAAAAGGCAAGTTAAACCTCCTTTAGGAACTATGTTCTTTAAATCAACACTATACATATTGTTCTTTCTAGGAACTCTAAGTAAAACTTGACTTTCATCAATTAACTTAAAGTTTGGAGAAAAGAACACTATTTTTTTTATCACACATTTGTGAGACACTAAAGAGATTAAACTTTAACTCTCTCACAAAATACAAATTTGTGGATTGCCCTACACATTAGATAAGAAAATTAGTTTCTTTTGGGGACCCAAGCCATCACTGACTTGGATCTGCCTTGTGCGTCAATATAATCAAACTTTTTTAAGGTGATTGATGCACTGTTGTGTTTAGAAACATAGTCTAAAACTTTATGCTTTGGTTTCTGATATTTGCTTAATTGTATACTAATTTACCCGGGATTTTGCCAAATAAAAGCCAATAAAAATGCCAAAAGAATAGAA
>BQNB010009642.1:0-17936 GCA_026074375.1 Tanacetum coccineum
CTGTGCCAGTCTCTCAGGCTAAAAACCCCCATATCATTAGACAACGTAGATAGCATAGGTTTAACCAATAAATAAACTAATTAAAATACTGATAAAATATAGGATTAATGTTCCACTCTTAGTGTTCGACACCTTAATTACCGCGGACTCCATCTTGACCATGTACACTGCTCATTAAAGTATTGTTTTAGGCTTGTCATCTAAATATAAATTTAAAACTTGATAATCAAATAATTGACCCTACACGACAGCACATCAGGTTTTTAGCGCCTTTGTCGGGGAGTGAATTAATTAAACCTTATTCTTATCAGTATTTCTAACCATTAATTAATTTAATGTAATCTAATTATTTAAATTCTGTTTGTATTGTGTGTTTTAAAATTGTTTGTTTAAATTCCTGCATTGCTCAATACGACGTATTCAATTCATTAAATAAGGCGTATTAGTCCATTTTACCTTTTTCTCTATTGTAAGTTGATTACATGAAAAAAAATGGAAGACCCAAATATCACCATGGAGGAATACATCAGACTTGAAGAAGAAAAAGCTTGAAGACATGGTCAAACGTTCAATTGGCAAACTGCCATGTTCGGGAAAGTTGAAAACTATAAAGATGAGGACAACTGTTCCATTGACTTCGAAATCGAATTCCCGGCCATCGTCTTTGATAATACATTAATAGTAATCCCATCTGAACCCACGGTATGTCCTCCTAACGAAAACGAGGTAGATTTCATAATTTCATTAGACGAATCCGATGATGAAGATTACACGGTAATTTTTTATGAAAATTTTTTTTCGTATAAAATAATTTCTGTCAATGATTTAAAAACGGATTCAGGAAATGACAAACCTTTGTCTCCCAACCCGACGGTTGATTATTTCGATGATTTAGCCTAATTTAAAGATTTCGAAATGAATTTCCAACCATTGTTTATAACGATGGATTAACGTCTAAATCAGATCTTAAAATTAGACCTCTTGTAAGTTCTGAACGTATCGATGAATTTAATTTAATTAATGAAGCATCATTGTCTGAATATGATGAAGAAATTATTTCGCGCTTTAATGATCTATTCAACATCATTTATCCCGATGATTCAAAATCAGAAAAAGACAATGATGATAATGATATCGGTATAATACAGTCATCAGAGGGTAATGAAATTACACATGGGAAAAATGAGCTTTCTAAAACAAGTTACGATAAAATCATTAAAACTTTTAAAACAGGAAGTTTTGTCATGAACTTAAAACCAAACATCGTGATCTGGGAATATCACGTAAACAGAATGCTATTCTTTCTTATTATAAATTTGTATATGTTGTTTCCTATTCCATTCGACCCTAAGCGGTATTACAAGGATGGTTCTCATACAAAAGTTGGGGAAGCCAAGGTACGCTCTTCTTTGTTAAAACTTTGAAAATTGGTCTCTATACGGCGTATATTAAGCATACCTATACGCCGTATCAGTTTAATGTCTGATACGCCGTATCAGACAAATCCCTATATGGCGTATCGAGCATGGGTATAAAAACCCAGCTAAATACGCCAGATCGTTTCACACATACTTTTTACTCACAATCAAAAAAATTCACTGCGCACCTTGATTTCAAAAATCACCCGTGTTTCTATAACATCTCTAGCATACTAATCGAACTGTAATGATTCAATTTATTCCCTTATTTCTTTTTTGATTATGAATTAGGGTTAGGGTTTAGGTTCTTAATTTAGGGTTTCTATGACTGATATATGTTCCCCCTCCTTTTAGATATTAGGACTCGGTAAAACATTGTATTGATAATTAGATTGGGTGAAATGAGGAAAACCCCTTTTGATTTTAAAACTGCAAAAGCAATACGGCGTATCTACGTAACATGGATACGGCGTATTGCATCAGTTTTTATGCAAATTTTAACCTCGATACGACGTATCCAATGAATTGAATACGGCATATTGACCTAATATAAGGGTCTATGTTTTAAATTCCCATATGCCGTATCCTCTTATAGACATACAACGTATTAACCTCAGACCCTTACATACAGCGTATCCTTCTATGAATACGCCGTATTACACCTCACAGAATGTTTACTGATTTAGTTCAATTTTCAAATATGGCACCACTACCAGCTGCTGATCATAGACACCCATGGCTTAGATACCAGATTGAGGAGGTTGATCAGGAGATTCTAGCACCAGCACAGGCACCTCCACCAGCTCCACAGCCTCGTACTATGTCACAAAGGATCGAGAGGATCGAGGAGGAGGTGCACGACTTACGGCGTGATGTTGTAGGCTTACGAGGAGTTGTCGAGAGTTTTACCACCGAGGAGTCTAGAGTCTCCACCTGGCTGATCACCTGCATGACACAGCTTATGGACGCCAGCGGCCAAACTTATCAGCCGTTCGACAGCACCCTCGTAGGTAGCTTACGGTTGTCCTTACATAGGTGTGTCAGACCGAGGACAGGCGATGTTAGCACCTCTGCAGCCCCTCATATCGACGCTCAGCCCGACCCTTGATCTCTTTCCCTTTATGTTATTATCTTTTTTTGATATGTACTGTTATTAAACTTATGACACTTGATTACCGATCCCTTTTTGATGTATATTATATGATGATCAGTTTATTTGTATTTGATAGAATCAAGACTGGCAATAAGTTCAGCAGCACGACTCATTGATTGATTATAGGTTTAAAACCCCAAAACCATTGCTTGATGATGAAAAGAATGGAAAAAGGTCAAACTTAAAGACCAGCTAAAACAAAAGTGCTTCCCGAGAGACAACCCGGTCATTTTAACTGTTCTTCACATTTTAATTATTTGTTGCACAAGTCTGTCTTCCCAAACACTCTATACGGCATATCGAACCCCTATGGATATGGCGTATAGAGTTGTCTGGACGTTATCAGTTTTTAAAACTTAATATTTAATTTCCAGTAATTTAATTATTTCTACAGGAACAATACGGCGTATCCTAGGGTTTGGGATACGGCGTATTGAACCTTGTACAGTTGTGTGTTTAATTGTTTTCTTGTACCATTATAGTGACATAGAATTTGCACTTGTCTTCTAATCTCTTATACAGGATCTTGCGGAAACTATGATATGGTATATGCTGAAAAAGACATGTGTTGAACTCATCCGGGCATGCTGAAGCCCTAGTCAACACACTTTTTGCGCACGGGCTCATCTTGGAGAATTATCACGAGCAAAACATCAGGGAGTTTTCCGTTCTAATTCTATTTTCCTTATTATTTAATTGTTTTATCTATACAACGAGGACGTTGTATAATTTAAGTGGGGGGTGGAGAATTAGAACGTACTTGTCTTCTTTTTTAAAAGTGCTTAAAAAAGGTCAATATTTAAAAAAGATAGCATGAATTTTGTAAAAATCACTAGTTACATTACCTAGAGCACTATAACCCTTGATACATATTGTGAGAATTAAGCCTATTCTGTTTCTAACTGTCTACTAAAATTCCACAAAATTATGAGTGTGCCAATGATGTAGTAGGCTTTAGGAAACTTGGCATGGTATATCATCTTTGAGACCGCCATGATTGGTACTAATGGGAATTTAGATGGAAGAACTTGTTAACTGATTTACATTTAGGATTTAACCACATTATAGTTATATGTCGTAAATATAAATAAACAACACTGGTTAGTTAAATCCCGTGTAACCCTTGATTACTCTTATTTTAGAGTAAAATCCCCTAGAATAACCTGTTGAGCCATTCCTTTCTTTTTCTACACCATATTATATGTTTCGTTACACCTTTGCACCTTAGCCTCCCGTGTAGATTAAGCCTATTTTTATAATATTGCTAGTTTCTTTCGTGTAAAGTTTTGTATTTCCTGTGTAAAAGTGAAAATTTTCTATCTCTGTAATGGTCGGGAAATTGCACAATGCAATGGGAAAAATATGTAGCTCGTAAGTTTTACTACTTTCGTGATTATGAATCATGTCCGAAAAAGAAGTACTACAAAGAAAAGATTATCCGGATGAATTATGAAAGTGAAGACGGTGAAATTAAACCGAGATTTATGATGTATTGTTTAAAAAAGAGAAGAAGAAATTATCGTCGTTCTCAAAAGAAGTTTTTATTCGAAGGAATTACTATCAAAAGGATCGTTTATTGTTGCTATTAATGTTGTAAGTCTTGTTATGAATGGCCGATATCACCCTTATGTAAAAGTATTGTAAAGAGGGGGATGTAGGGAAGTTGACATTATTGGGTACGCCAACTTAGGTAGTGTTGTCATTTCGTGATCGAGGCGTCTGTCTATATGTTCGAGTCTTTGTCATGGAACGGTCGGGGGAAAGTTACTAGCAACCGTACCTTATTTGTTGGCTAATCTATTTGTTTTGAGAATTTTACTTAACACCTATTTTACTTCCCTTTCCTAGCAACTAACCTTAGTGTCCACTCGAACGAGGACTTGTTCGAGCATGCATGTCTATTCCGTCGTTGCGGCCATGTATGCATGTCTCAGCTGCCTTGTTGGATGACGACTTTTGGTGAAAGATAAAAGCTCCCTACCCTATATCATTCTTCATCCTAAACGCTAGTTAAACACGAACAGGGATGTGTTCGGATTGTATATGTCTATTGTAACATTCTTAATTTCAGGTCATTTTACGATTCCTATTATTCGTCACTATTTATTTTGGTCCGATACGGTTTTAACTTTTTTTTAACCTTTTAAGCTAATGCGTAGATCTAATAATCATTCAACGTAAACGGTCACCAAATAAGTTAAAGTTTACGTCAATCAAGTGTTATATAATTATTAAAAAGATAATTATTAACTTTGTGTATTTTTTATTTTTATTGGTCACGTGAAACGCTTACGTTTCACAATAAAATACATTTAGTCACACCCCGGAAATTCCTAGGAAACTTACTAGACTCAAAACAATAAACACCTTTAATCCTTAACATAACTTATTAAATTCTTGTATTAATAATCCATTATGGCCGGTCATAGGTAAACAAAAAAACCATGAACCAAATAATACTTACTAAATCTTGTACAACCTAAGGCAAATTAAAGCTAAGTACTTGCTAAATCCTATAAAAGATTGTATTTTATGTTTCCCCCTCTTTAGCCACTCGTCACACACAAACCTAGCAACATGAGATCTCCCTAAGTACATGTACAACAAAGGTTTAATTAATACTTGTCCTTAATGTCCCAAAAGAGTCTAATATACAATGGATAATAACCACTTTGGATCCTTGTTTGCCCTTGGTTGCCCGCGGCGTATACACACATACATATGCCATGAGATTTTTCAAATCTTAAGATTCCTGGTACATGATCTGTAATTAAGATGCGTTAATAAGTAGTATTAACTAAACCATGTGAGACTAACTCTAGAACCTCAAAACCAAACAATAAGGGCATCGGTTTGGTTTAGAAAGATACAAACCAAACCATTAGGAACTAGAGAAAATAACTAGCTCATGATCATATATACCCATATACATTTGACACTTAACACTTCTTGAAAACTCACAAACACACAAACACTCTAAGCAAACAAACCTTATTAATTTTTCTCTTGTTTTGAGTCATAAACCGCGACAAGCACCCTAAATAATTCCCCTCAAGCATATAAGTGGTACTAGGTCTTTATACAAGGATGTAGGAGAGGTACACGGGCCAAGGTTGGGTTATTCGATAAGCTTTGAAGCTTAGGGTTGGCGTAAATTTGGGTTTTACGATTTGGGTTAACTTCACGATACACATTCAAGACTCTAGGACCTTTGTAAGTCACGTACTAAGCCATACATATCTATATCTCATTCGTTTTGTTTATGTCTAGTTGTAAGGGTCACGTTAACTTGTGTGTAACAAGTTAACGTAAGCATGTACATGAATAGTTTACCCCATGCATGGTTTACGCACATAATATACGCGGTTATGATCTTGTGTGGTGCTAGGACACATTAAAAAAGGTATATAAACGGAGATTATATATGAGCTAAGGCATATACGTTTCATTTAACTTCGCACGTAAGGAAAACCAACGTAAATGCTATCACTCATACTTGAAATACTTAAAGTTTATACGTAAACTTTACTTAAAAACATGATGTCTTGGCTTGGGAACATATAAACTAGCGTATAGAACGAGTACATGTGATAAAACACGATTAAATAGTAGCCTAATGTGCTTAACGAAACTCTAATTAGACCCTAGAACCACTAATAAGCTTAACGGGTCACTAACGGGCCTTGTTGCGCCAAACAATCCATTATCGAACATTAAATTGGATAAACAGCCCGTTAGCTAGGCCACGGCTTATTTATAAGCTCACTTGAGCTTATTGAAGGGTCAAGGAACTCATATAGCTCGTTTGACTAATGATACACATGAAGGAAACCAATTGGACCCTTAAAGGGTTGAACAACCCATTGGTTGTGGGCCAAGATAGGTCCATAAGCCACAAATAAGCTTAAACAGCTTATTCGTGAGCTTATGCGACTTATTGAGTTTATTATTGACTTAGAAATGCTAATGAACCCTAATCAAACAAGCCTAAAATGTTAACGGCTTCTTTAATCTTAATGGGGGATCAAGCCCAAACACTTAAAATACTATTCGGACACATATCGGGCTCAAAAAGCCCATTAACGAGCTTAACGGCTTATTGAATAAGCCACAAGATAAAAATAGCTTAAACAGAATCCCCTAAGTGCTTAATGAGATAAGAAAATAACAGGAATCATAGGAGAAACCTTTGTGTACCATTCAGACTAAAGTTATTGGGCTCACGGGCCCAACAAGCTCAAATAAGCTCAAATAAGCTCATCTGAGCTTATTTTTTAGTCAAACAGTTTCATATGAGCTTATATAAGTCAAATAAGAGCTTATGTACTTTTAAAATCCTAAATGGACCCTCTGTTTGCTTATGGGCCTTGACGAGCTTAATAAGCCCAATAAGCTTAAATAAGCTCATCCGAGCTTATTTATAAGCTGACAACAGCTTTTGTAGCTTATTGGAGTTATTAAAACCTATTGTGACTTGTTAGATCTTAATTGGGTTTAAAATGCGATTTTTACAAATTAAGGAGGCTAAAAGTATCAAATTTCAAACCTAAGGGTTAAAACAATCAAAACTGGATTTATAAAGCTTTAGGGATTGTTTTTGTAGCTTCTAAAACTTAAAGGACTGTTTTGAGAACATGAGGACCTAAAGTGTACTTGTTGTAAAGTTGAAGGACTAAAAGTGTAAATGTGGAAACCTAGGGGTTTAAAGTGTAAATATTGTAATTTCATAAACATAAGGATTGTTTTTGTAAATATAAGAAACCTAAGGGTATTTCATGAACAAAGGTAATTTTAATAACCACTTAACATATCGTACGAGTTATATATTGTTCGGATATTATACGAGTTAAACCACGACTAATAACTTCGAATATTTATTCAATAACATTTATTACCAATACTAGAACGTTGTATAGCGTATACCTCCCAAAGAGCCATCAAGGGTCAAGACATATTCAATTAAACATGTATACCACCACCAAGTGATAAACAGTATGTATAAACTAGCAAATTAATTAAAAGGTATGCATTAAGTCGTTAGCCTAAACTTGTAGACTAAGACTTGGACCGTATTTAACCTAGGGATTTTAACGGTGTGATTCCTTGACATTCTGGATATAATTATCATTTATAGAGGACTATTTACTACAGGTGAACGGTCATGCCCCATGTTTTACAATTATTTAAATGATTTACATCTTTGGGGTGAGAACATGCTTTGTTTTACAAATTGGACGCAAGTGTACATTTTATACTATGATTACGTGTTTGCCTAAGTAGCGATAACCCACTGGGCCCTTTATCATGAACTGTTAATTACTAGATTGTGAGCACGAATGTTATAAATAGATCTATTTGGGATTGACATCCCCGTTTGGGTGAGTAGCGCTCACTGTGCCGGGTTGTCGGACAACAAACGTATACCATGTCGGATTTGGGATGTTGCGGGTTAGAACATCATTCACGGGCATTTATTGGCAATTTATTACATTCATACATGTCGAGCTTCAGTGTCATGAGCTTAGGAAAACGTAATTACTTTTTATGATGTTTGCATCTGTTGCTTAACCATACACTTGGAAATCTTGCGGTCCTACTATTGATTTACATAAACCTATGAATTCACCAACTTTATAGAATTTTTAAGCACTGTTATCTTCATCGGAGACAAATAAGCACGAGGTGATAGTGGATACATTGGGGGTCACTCTTTGGAAAGAGTCAGTACTAAAGATTTGGGGCGTATTACATTTTGGGAACATTTGTTATAAACCGAAATCTTTACTTATATTGTCGAACAATTTGAAGCCATGAGCTTATGTAATGAACAAGTATTTTGTTAACCCAATGTATCTTTTTAAAATGACACATTTAGTGGTATCTAGAGCAAAGGTTATAGAGAACCAGGTCAAAAGTTTTTGTCTAGACTATAACCATTTTTCAAACACTGCATTTACAAAATGGGGTTTGCGAGGGACATACATACATTACTTGTTTGCAATCTAGCATACATGCTTACATCACATACACTGTTTAGCATTAGTAGTTTACTAAGTGCTTACATGATTGATATACGCGTATATAAATTATACTACGTATATAAATTATACTATGTATATTACTATAAGAGTCTTATAAGTAATACTTATATAAGTTATTTTTGTTTTTATAGCAGTCATGTCTTCTGCATCATCTGCAGTTACCTATACTTTCGTCTACACCGACTCTGAGCCAGGTAGAGTCTTATGGGGAGCCAATGAGGAGGTATCTGATGGAGGTTCTCCACGGTCATCGTATTAGGATACGATGGACTCCATATACAGCCGGTAGCCCCACCATCATCGGATTACATACCAGGCCTCGAGGAGCCACAGACACCACCAATACCATAGGAAGAGGATAAGCGTGAGCCTATGTTCATACAGCCACAAGATCCTGACTACGTGCCAGAGCCTATATACCCTGAGTATATACCATTGGAGGATGAGCATGAGTTTCTGGCTAAGGAGCAGCCATTACCTCTTGTTGTTTCACCTACTGCTAAGTCACCAGGATATGTTGTTGAGTCAGATCCAGAAGAGGATTCAGAGGAGTATGAGGATGATAAGACCGAGGATGGTCCGGTTGACTATCCCATGGACGGGGGAGAGGATGGAGATGATGATGATGGCGATTCATCTAGGGATGACGCCGATGATGAGGATGAGGATAAAGAGGATGAAGATAAGGAGGAGGAGAAGGGGGAGCACTTAGCTCCGGCCGACTCCGCTGTTGTATACTATTGAGCTGGTTTCCCCACCTGAGGGAACAGAGCCTGTTATACCACAACCCTTTACGGACATTACTACCACTGGAGCTAGAATTACTGTCCGGCTTCAGGCTTCCATATCCCTTCCACTAGAGGCAGAGGTTGAGAGACTTCAAGCCATGCCTACTCCACCACCATCACCACCTATCTCATTATCACCACCCTCTGCAGGGGAGCGCCTTGCTAGGTGCATGGCCCCATCTGCACATTCATCACCACTACCTGTGCCATCACCCTTACTACCATCATCTGGGTGTCCAACCCAAATCCAGACACTCAGGATAGCCTCCACTCAGGCCTTTGTTGATGCGGCAACTGCCGCATTACCATCACCTCCACTACCACCACTACCACCATCTCTATACATACCATCACCTGTTGACTGTAAGGATGATATTCCCGAGTCCGAGCGGCCACCTCTCAAGAGGTCATGCTCCTTTGCTCTAGGCTCCAGGTATGAGGTTAGGAAGAGTTCTACTGCTAGACCTACCAGAGGCTGAAGGGTAGACTATGGGTTTATCAGCACTTTAGATGCTGAAGAGAGACGACGAGGGATTAGTGAGGTTGGGTATGGTATTAGGGATACTTGGGTGGATCCGGCAGAGGCAGTTCCTGAGATAGCACCTATGACCGTGGGAGAGGTCAATACTAGGGATCACAGAGCTTGTTGAGCTCAATGAGCATGATACACAGGACTTATATGCTTTACTAGAGGATGCTCAGGATAGTAGGACTCGCATATCACAGCGACTCACTATGGACTCGCAGTGGGTCGGCTTACTTATGAAGGATAGGATGACTCTCCAAGAGACAGTACTTATTGTGGAGGAGGAGGCCTATGCTTGAGTCAGGCAGTCCATCATGAGCTTCAGACCTACCATGACCATGTGTATGCACACGAGACCCAGATCCAAGCACATCAGACACAACTACAGCTGCAGGGTACTCTTATTCAGACATAGCACCATGTACATGAGACTCGCTCTCAGATGCAACATGCTGAGATGGCAGAGCTTCAAGAGATTGACCGTAGGTGTCAGGCACAGATGGTAGAGACTCTCCGTGTGATGAGATACATAAGGCGAGAGATAGGTGACATGCAGGCCGAGTTGTTAGCACTACGAGGGCAACAGAGAGCTAGAAAGCCAAAACCAGATGCTAGAGTTCCAGATCACCAGGATGCTTTTAGGGATGCTGATAGTCACATCTAGTAGTTTATGTCATTTTACTTTGCTAGACAGTTGTTCAGGCATGTTAAGTATTAGGGGTTCTTCCCGCTAGCATAGCCTTAGATCTTTTGTATTGTATTTTGTGTACTAAAAACTATTTCATGTAAAAATTTCTAAGTTATGAATGAAATAGATGTGTTATGTTGTACTATGACCTCTCTTGTGTTGTTGCTCATCTATAAAATATTGTTTAAAATATCTGTCATGAATTTATGACCTTACGATTTGTCTCTTGTGATTTAGATGAATCATGGCACCTGTGAACATGGACGAGACCGATACCTCACTAACAAACACCAACCAAACACATGACTCCAGAAACCGTTCAAGCTAAGATTGATCAAGCTATTCGGCGACAACTCACCAATGGAGATGGAAGCCACATTCGCACGGGGATAACGAAGTAATGTGCAAATTGCGCGCCATTGTTTCTACGCTGACTTCATGAAATGCCAACCTTTGAACTACAAAGGGACTGAAGGCATTGTCGGTTTAACTAGGTGGATCGAAAAGATGGAATCAGTCTTAAATATCAGTGGTTGTGCTATTGAAATATGGTTAAGTTTGCACCTGCACTCTGTTAGGAGCTGCTTTGACTTGGTGGGAATGGTCAGATCAGAACCTAGGTCTGAGGCATATTCACTATGACTTGGGAAGTTCTCATGAATAAACCTAGGTCCTGAGGCATATTCAATGACTTGGTAAGTACTCAAGAAGAAAATGACGGACAAGTATTATCCACAGGGTGAAGTCAAGAAACTAGAAATGAGTTGTGAACCTAATTGGTCAAAGGGAATGATGTTCCAACATACACGGAACGTTTCCTAAGAGCTAACCCCCCCCCCCCCCTTGATATGTACCAAGTTTGTTGCTAATGAAACTGAAAAGGTTGACAAGTACATTAGTGGACTTCCTTATAACATTTATGGAAATGTCAAGTCTGCCAAACCCAAGACGTTGGATGAGGACTTTTTGGAGTTGGGGACAACGGACTTGATGGATCAGAAATCCGCACCTATGCAGAAAGACAGTCTCGAAACAAAAGGAAGGCTGATGATTCATCCAGAAACAACCATGGTCATCAACAACAACCCTTCAAGAGGCAAAATGTCGCCAAGGTCTACAATATGGGGATAGGTGAAAAGAAGCCGTATGATTGATCTTTGCCCAAGTGCACCAAGTGCCATTTTCACCACAATGGCCCGTGTACTCAGAAGTGCCACAAGTGCAACAAGGTAGGGCACTTTGCCCGCGACTGCAGGAGTTCTGGCAACACAAATGTTGCTAATACTCAGAAGGGCAATGGGGCAAATCCCAAGGGGAATGGTTGTTTTGAATGTGGAGCTCCAGGACATTTCAAGAGAGATTGTCCAAAATTAAAGAATAAGGATGGGGGAACTGGGAATGCACAAGGCTGGGTATATGAATTCTTATCATCCTCTCTTAAGAGGTGAACGAGAATGGTACCTGGCCAATGCTAGTGTTACCCCGACTATAGAAAAATTGTTCTTCTTACGGGGTCCTTACCGTTCTGACACGGGAAACCAGCATAGAGCTCCAATCACCCCCCCCAAAACATATGTATATAGGGTACGGCCTTTGTAGACAAATAGCACGGTCTAAAAACTTGAGTCTAGGAATTATTCCCGCGCATGACAAGTTGATCAGCAGTCAAAATACTTAGGACTGGGGGACATTGTACCGTATAGTATGCGCCCTATCTATTTATACGATTATGAGCTTACTTGTGAAGATACGTATAAACTTAAGTCTAGTATAAACATGGTCAAGAAACCATATCATACTAGACTGGGGGACATGTTGACCCATAGTATGTCCCGACCCATTTCTACGAATATGGGCCAATCCATTTACTATCGCTACTGGGCCAGCGGGTCGTGGTCACGGACCACGTCTGGGCCGCGGGTCACTAGAACATAGCGCCAGCATGCGCTGTCGTTAACCAGGGAGTCATACTTGACTCTACTTTTGAAATTTAATGAGATATTAATATGATGTTCTGTATTCCCATAATTAATATGTCCGTTACTTTTGAGGTAATTAATGTATATCGGTTTTAATAATACTGGACACGAAAAGGTCTTAGGGTTTTACCCATATATAGGAGGACCATCGTCTTCCATTCACAGGTATGTTCTACGCTCTAAGAAACCTAACCATCTCCACACAATAATCAACGATTTGCCTTGAAACAGATTACTTACTCTCACGACGGAGGTCTAATCGTGGGAGACAATCCTCACAGTAAGCCTAACGGTGCTTTTCTCTTAGTGCGAGGTTCACAATCAAGATTCACTTGGTGAAGAGACGGAGCCAAGCAACCCGAATTATACCTAATGCGGGCCTGATCTAGGTACATCCAACTTTTGTACCAACAGCAGTTGGAAACGCTGAGAAGAATGGGAGTGCATCGAGGAACCCGGACTCCAATGTCGTCATGGGTACGTTCCTCTTAAACAATCGTTACGCATCTATCTTATTTGACACTAGTGCTGATAGAAGCTTTATATCTACTGCGTTTAGTTCCCTGATTAACATCGCCCCAACTCCATTAAAAAATAGTTATGACGTCGAATTAGCTGACGGGAAAATAGTCGGGATAGACACTATTGTACGGGGTTGCACTTTAAATTTCTTAAACCATCCGTTCAACATAGATCTAATGCCCGTAGAACTGGGTAGTTTCGTTATTATCGGCATGGATTGGTTAAGAAGGTGTCACGCCGTGATCGTGTGTGATGAGAAACTTGTTAGAATTCCCTATGGGAATGAAACCTTGATTTTTTATGGTAACAAAAATAACGACGATAGAGAATCTTGGTTGGACATTATCTCAAGTTCAAAGGCTCAAGAGTACATGGCAAAAGGATGTCAACTATTTTTGGCACAAATATCTGCCAAGAAAGAGGAGGACAAGTCGGAAGGAAAGCAACTTAAGGATGTACCAATCGTCCGAGATTTTCCTGAAGTATTTCCTGAGGACTTGCCGGGTCTTCCCCCAACTCGACCAGTGGAATTCCAGATCGACTTAATTCCAGGAGCCGCACCCGTAGCTCGAGCACCATATCGACTGGCACCGTCCGAAATGAAGGAATTGTCAGAACAACTGCAAGAGCTTTCCGACAAAGGCTTCATAAGACCTAGTTCCTCACCTTGGGGAGCCCCGGTCTTGTTCGTCAAAAAGAAGGATGGGTCATTCAGAATGTGCATTGACTACCAGGAGTTAAATAAGCTAACAGTGAAGAATCGTTATCCACTCCCGAGGATCGACGATTTATTCGATCAACTTCAAGGATCCAGCATTTATTCAAAGATAGATTTGAGATCGGGTTATCACCAGCTGAGAGTCGAGAACTAGGACATTACAATAGACGAATTCCGAACTCGGTGTTATGTCTTTAGAGTTTTCAGGTCATGTCATTCGGGCTAACACACGCATACAACGTTCATGGACTCATGAACCGAGTGTGCAAGCCCTACTTGGATAAGTTCGTAATCATCTTCATTGATTATATACTTATTTATTCAAAGGACAGGAAAGAGCACGAAGAACATCTTAAGGCAATTTTGGAATTGCTTAAGAAGGAGAAGTTGTATGCCAAGTTTTCAAAATGTGAATTTTGGATTCCGAAGGTACAATTTCTCGGTCACGTCATTGATAGCAGAGGTATTCATGTGGATCCAGCCAAGATATAATCTATCAAGGATTGGGCATCTCCTAAGACACCGACGGAGATCCGCCAATTTTTAGGTCTTGCTGGTTACTATCGAAGGTTTTTGAAGATTGCTAAATCAATAACGAAGCTTACTCAGAAGGGAATTAAATTTTACTTGGGTGAAAAAGAGGAAAACGCTTTTCAGTTAATAAAGCAGAAGTTATGTAGTGCGCCAATTCTGGCTTTACCTGAAGGGAGCGAAGATTTTGTGGTCTATTGTGATGCGTCACACAAGGGTTTAGGTGTTGTATTGATGCAGAGAGAGAAGGTGATTGCCTATGCTTCTCGACAATTAAAAATTTATGAAAAGAACTACACCACTCATGATTTAGAACTTGGATCGGTGGTGTTTGCTCTAAAGATATGGAGGCATTATCTATATGGAACCAAATGCATCGTGTTCACCGACCATAAAAGCCTACAACACATTCTTGACCAAAAGGAGCTTAACATGAGGCAACGCCGTTGGCTAGAGCTGTTAAGTGATTACGATTGTGACATTCGTTATCTCCCGGGGAAGGCAAACGTACTGGCCGATGCATTGAGCTATAAGGAATGGATTGAGCCATTGCGGGTTTGAACCTTAGTTATAACTATTGGCTTGGATTTTCCCAAACAAATACTAGAAGCTCAGGTCGAAGCCCTGAAACTAGAGAACCTTGAGAAAGAAGATGTAGGCGGTATGATCAGAAAGGATATACCTAATGAAAAGTTGGAACCACGCGCCGATGGAACTTTATGTTTAAACGGCAAGAGTTGGCTACCTTGCTACGGTGACTTAAGATCCATGATTATGCACGAATCCTATAAGTCAAAATATTTTATCAATCCCGGTTCCAAATGTACCAGAATGAGGAAGCTATATGGTTGCCCTACTATGAAAGAGCTTAAATCGCCGTATGTTAGCAAAAGCTTGTACAGGTGCAAATCTGTCAATGCGAAATCAAGGCATGGGATTACTGAGTACAAGCCAGACGATACCGAATGGAAGTGGGATAATATCACGATGGATTTTATCACCAAGCTTCCTAAGTCGTCACAAGGTTTTGACACCATCTGGGTGATTGTGGATCGACTCACAAAGTCTACTCACTTCTTGCCAATAAGGGAAAATGATCCATTAGACAAGTTGGCAAGGTTGTACCTGAACAGGATAGTAGCAAGACACGGAATACCTGTTTCAATCATCTGTGTTCTGATGGAAGATCAGTTCACATCAAACTTCTGGAAATCATTTCAGAAAGCATTGGGTACAGAACTGAGTATGAGCATCTCGTATCATCTGGAAACTGACAGACAGGGTGAGAGGACTATTCAAACTCTCGAGGACATACTACGTGCTTGCATGATCGATTTTGGAAAGGGCTGGGTTAAGCATTTGCCATTAGCCAAATTTTCGTATAACAATAGTTATCACGCTAGCATAAAGGCCGCACCTTATGAGGCACTTTATGGCCGAAAATGTCGATCACCTGTGTGCTAGGCCGAAGTTGGAGAAGCTCAACTGACTGGTCCGGAAATGATCCAAGAAACAACAGAAAAGATTGTCCTGATCAAGCAGAGAATTCAAGCTGCTCAGGATCGACAAAAGAGCTATGCTAATTTGAAGCGAAAGCCGATGGAGTTTGAAGTTAGGGACCAGGTCATGCTCAAGGTCTCAATTTGGAAAGGGGTTGTACGATTCGGTAAGCGGGGTAAGTTGAACCCGAGATATGTTAGACCTTTCAAGGTGTTAGCCAAGGTTGGGAAGGTTACCTACAGGCTGGAACTTCCTCAAGAGTTGACCAGGGTTCACCATACTTTTCATGTGTCTAATTTGAAGAAATGTTATGCTGATGAACCATTAGTCATGTCGTGGGAAGGAATTCACGTTGACGATAAGCTCTAGTTTGTGGAAGAGCCAGTTGAAATCATGGAACGGGAGATCAAACGATTAAAGCGAAGCCGGATACCACTGGTTAAGGTTCGCTAGAACTCTAGGAGAGGTACTGAGTTCACCTGGGAACGTGTAGATTCGTTCAAACAGAAATACCCACAGCTTTTCACAAACCGGACTTTGTCATCTACTACAAGGCCTTAAGCTTTGAGGACAAAGTTCTTTTAACGGGTGGAGACTATAACATTTCTCAATTTTAGGTCATTTTACGACTCCTATTATTCGTCACTATTTATTTTGGTCCGATAAGCATTTACTTTTAATTTAACTTTTAAGCTAAATCGCGTAGACTAGAAATAATAATTTAACGTAAAAGGTCACCAAATAAAGTAAGGTTTACATCAAGCAAGTGTTAAGTAATTATTAGGAAGATAATTATTGACTTTGCGCATTTTATTTTTATTGGTCACGTAAAAGGGTTACGTTTCGCAATAAAATGCATTTAGACACACCTCAGAAATACCTAGACTTACCTAGACTCAAACCAATACCCACTTTTAAACCTTAAACACAAAATTAAATCAAATCTTGTGTTAATAACCCTCTAGGGCCGAATGTGGGAACAAAAGCAACTAGAAATCCTTAAAAATCTCACACTAAGTACTTGTACATCAAGGTTTTAATTAAGACTTGTACTTAATGTCCCTAGTTACCTTAATAAGATTTCAAAATCTTGCTTTCCCTCTAATACTACACGTCCCACACACAAAATTACCTAGAAATCTTCCTAATATCTACTAAGTACAATGTACAAACTAGATTTAATTAAAACATGTACAATATGTCTCCACTAATCTATTACACATTGGATAAAATCCATCTTGGATCTCCTTTGGCTCTTGATAACCGCGACAACATATATGTACACACAAACCTTGAGATTTTGCTAAATCTTAGTAAATCTTGTACCTAGATCATGTAATTAAGGATATGTACTAGGTTGTATTATCAAAACCATGTGTGATTAACTAGAAACCACAAAACCATATAGTTAGGGCACGGTTTGGTTTATTGAGACTAGGAAAATGCAACTAGCTACTTTGCCTATAAATACCATCCACATTTACCTTAAAATACTTCTTGAAAACCCTTAAACACATTAAGCATACTCTCTCAAGCAAACCATCCTTGACTCACTTATTTCGGGACACAGACCGCAAACAAACACCTATACAATTCATTAGAACCTTCAATAATACTAGGGTCTTCATAACAAGGACGTAAGAGGAATACTCGAGCTAAGGTTGGGTAAATTGTATGAGTTTTGAAGCTTAGGGTTGGTTATTCGATAGTGTATACGTTTGGGTTAACATTCTACACGTCCAAACTCGTCAACCAAGTTACTAGGACCCTTTGTAAGTCGCGTCAAACTTGTACATTTCGTATTATACTTATTTCCTTGATATCTAGTCATATAGGCCATGAAATACATGATAACGAGTTTACATGGGTGTGAACACGCATGGTTCAACCCATGCGTGGCACATATACACATATACACATATACACATATATACATATAATCTATCTTGTGTGGTGTTAAGAAACATGTACAATATGATTAAATAGCGAGCAAAGGCTTAAACGTGTTTGTCTATATGCAAATGTGAACACCAACGTGAACAACAAACTCTTACACTCAAAATACATGAAAC
>BQNB010009642.1:18693-86195 GCA_026074375.1 Tanacetum coccineum
GAACTTTTCCACTTGCCTTCTGTTGATGGTGGTTAGGGGTTTGGCTTCTACCCACTTTGTAGAGTGTTCGACTGCGATTGTTAGAAATTGTAAACCTCTGGGGGCCTTTGGTAGCGGTCCTATGATATGAATTCCCCAATGGCTAAAAGGCCACGTGATCCCTGCCGCTATGGCTTCGCTTTTTCCAATTTTCCTTATTGGGGATTCTTCCTTGCATTTTTTATAGTCTTGAATTGCTTTTGCAACGTCCATGTGCATCGATGGCCAATAGAAACCTTGTTTCGTTATTCTGACAACTAGTGAGCGTGGTTCCCCATTAAATCTGCACGACCCTTCATGTATTTCTTTTATGATTTTGTTAGTTTGTGGTTGGGCCACACAACAAATCCATGGCGTGAAGAAGGATCTTTTGTAAAGTTTCCTCAGATTAGCTTGTATTATGGCGCCTAGATTCTGATCTTCCTGGCTTCTCTTGTGTCTTCTAGAAACAATCTACTTAGCAGGTATTCATGAATAGGGTCCATCCAGCTTTTCCTCTCCTACGTATCTACCTTCAAAACTTCTTTTTACTTTATTAACCTTTTGGTCAAAACTTCAACTAGTACTTCCTTTGTGAGATGTTCGAAGGTTATTGATGCCAGCTTGCTTAGCGCATCTGCTTTCTTGTTCTGGTTCCTGCGTACGTGCTCAACTGTATAATCTTCAAAGCCCCTTAGCGCAGTTTTAATCTTTTGTAAATAGTCTTTAATTGACGCCTGTTTTGCTGCGAATGTGCCTTTTATCTGGTTTAGCAGAAGTTAGGAGTCCAGGAATATTGCCACTTTTGCAATTTCCATTTCCTAGGCTATACGTAGACCTGCTAGCAATGCTTCGTATTCTGCTTCATTGTTCATAGTTTCAAACTTGAAGCATAGAGCGTAAGTATACTCTTTACCATCAGGATCTATCAACATTAACCTTGCTCCTGATCTGTCTGAGTTGGAGGCTCCGTCAGTATAGTGTCTGCACTTACTGCTTGAATCTGGCACCTCCTTTGGTTTTTCTTTCATCTCGTTATCTTTGGAGGGTATCTCGACCAAGAAATCGGCTGGCGTTTCTTTTTCCTCCCTTTTTAGGAACACGATATCATGTTCCCCCAATTCGATTGCCTATTTGGCTACTCTTTCTGTTTTTTAGGCCCGGTGAGTATTTGCTTAATCGGTGTGTTTGTAAGAACTGTTATTGTGTAAGCCTGAAAGTATCTTCAAAGTCTTCGTGCTGCGTGAACTAAGGCCAGTAGAAGCTTCTCTAAGGCAGGATAGTTGAGTTCGGCTCCTTGTAGGACCCTGCTTACGAAATAAATGGAGGTCTATTCTTCATTTCTTTCTGCGGCAAGCACATCACTTATACTTTCTTTTAAGGTGGTGAGGTGCATTGTTAAAGTTTCCCCCACCCTTGGTGCAGTGAGTGTTGGTAAGGCTTGAACAAGTTTCGTCATTTTCTAAAGTGCTTTGTCGGCCTCGGTTGTCCACTGTATGCTCTTTTTATCTTTGCATCTGTTGGGAATTATATTTGAGTTGATAAGACAAAACATATGAAAGATGAAGGACTTAAAAGACAAAGGAGGAATTCTTCAAATGATAGAAGATTACAGAAGATAATTATAAAAGTTAGGAAGATCTAGTTGTTTCCTAATACTTATCCCTTTGTAAACCTAAATATCTCTAGTATATAAAGAGATATCGGGTCATAGGTTTTAGGTGTACACATAATAGAGAAAAACATGTGTGTGTGTGTGTATGTATCTCAAAATGTAGACGTCTAGTTTGTATGGTTTAGCCTCAAGATCAAGGTAACTTGATCCTGTTATAGTTCATTGATGTAACCGTATTATTCTGATAAAATTATATTAGGGCTTGGAGTGTTATATGGTAAAACCTTGTTCATAACATTGTTCTTTATGTTTTAATTCCGCTGTGCAAAATATGTTATCAATGTTATTAATCCTAGATATAAAGATCTAAACAATTTGAGCTTAAACGATCTAAGAACTATCAAGTGTTTTATTTCTATCAGGTGGTATCAGATCCATGTGGCTCGTGATATCTAGGATCTACAGGGTTTTAGAGGTTCGTGTTTATTTTCTGTTTTTGGTTTTTCATGTTTGGAAGGGTTTTTGGTGACGCAAAAAACAGAAAGTAATGGTATAAGAGAACATGACCAATTTGTTGAAGGGTTTCATACAAGTAATGACATAAGATTTGAAGCTTCAAAGATTTAGATTGTTTTAAAGAAAACACATAGGTTTTATTATAAATCCTAATTCAGTAAAACAGATATTTGATTTTTGGTTACACAAATTCAAAACATGACTCATAAGGGAAACAAAGGTTTGAAGACCTTTAAGGAGAAGGAGTTTAATGGTGTTTTAATCGTTCATGTCCGATGATCGTAAATGCTTGGTGAAATGAAACCCTAATAAAGTTTTACACTATCGAAGTTTATTTGCGTATATTGAAGAAGGATGATTGAAAAAGTAGTAATGTTGGTTCGTGGTTATTCATACTACTTATTGAAGTTTGATTCATTACTACTACTCGCTCAAGGATATACGGTTAGTACTGCTTCTATACTTAATGCTGCCAATGAGAAGTTTGTACCGTCAAAGGAGAGGTTCAACTGCCAAAGCATCTTACAACTACCAAGGACGATGGTTATAACTGCTTTCATTGTGTTCATAAGTGGTGTTTGTATTAAGTTTTTGGTTTATGCTGCTTGGTTTCAAGTTTTGAAGGTTTCCTATGTTCGAAACAGCAAGTATTGGCATATATTTTGGTACGTGGATTTGGAATGGGATATGTGTTAATATAAAATCTCTAAATTTTAGGGATTATATTTTATTCCTATATTAAAACTTCCTGTATGTTGGTACATATTTATAGGCAGTATATACATTAGTGCTGCTATTATATTGATCTCAAAGGAAGGATTACCTGTGTCTGCCAACAAATGTGGATGATATTATTGTCTGCTTGAATCACAACAGAAGATTAACATAAAGAATACACATTAGTAACAGTTTACTGACACTAAAAAGTGTCACAAAAAGAATAGGAGGAAGGAGAATGCGAATTAGAGACAGATAAAGTGTCGCTAAATAGTATCGGAGGAAGGAGAATGCAGATTAGTGACGGTTTAGTGACAGTTTTGTGACAGATAAAGTGTTACTAAGCATGGGAGGAAGGAGTAAGTTGGTATTGCTTGTTAAATTTTTAGTACTGCTTCCTTTAAAAGTTAATAATGCTTCGTGATTGGGACAGTAGTACATAATTAGTATTGTCAATGAAACTTACTACTGCCAGGGATGTTTCATGTGTTTGTATTGCTAGCTTTAAAAGAGTTACTACTGTTAGATTTATGTGATAACGAATAACACACATACTTTGGATCTTGGACAAAACATAAACATAAGTTTGTTTGTTTTTGGTGTTTACTGTTTGGATTTTGGTTTTAGTTTACATATTCTTAACAGATTTAAAGGCTCGTATTTATTGGTATAATTGGTTACTAAGATGATTAATTATCACCTATTTGAAGTTGAAGTGGAATTACTCGGTTACATGTTTTATCATATCTTTTAGTAGGAGATAACTTGTTTGTGTTTTCAATGTTGTGATGAAGAATTGACGAATCTAGAAAAGGTGTGTGATTTACAAACTTATGGTTATCAATGCTCACATTTGCTATCACTTTGGTTATGTGTCTCATAGAAGATGGGGATTTTTGTCAAGAGATTGCGATCTACTTATATTTTACAGATTTATTTATAAGTTTGACGTCACGTCGATAGTACAAGATATAAGACACAAGGTTGGGTCGTTCTACTTCAGCATCAATTTGGTTATACTTAGTTTTCTGCATCAGTAATCATTACATAGAGCCTAAAGAATTGAAGATTCTAGAAGATCTCCTTATTTAGATAAAAGATTTAGAAGATAAAGCTTAAAGTTTAAAAGATTTATTTGTTTTTCTAATTCTTATCTTTTGTAAACCCTACCAAGTCATTATTACTACTGCTAGTTTAAGTTTCTACTGCTTAAATTCATTTTTATTATTGTGTGTCATGGAGGGTAATTTAAGTCATTGGAAGGCTGGTTTTAGATTGGTAGGTTTGTGATATATGGGGTGGGGGGTTTGCCAGTTGTAAAGATCTAAGTTGCATATCTTCATAAGACCCCTATTGGATAATGACAAAAAGGGGAAGATGGTGCAGAGATATATGATTTGCAACTTATTTAATGTGGTGGCATGACATGAAGAGCATAACTTAAGGGGAAGATCTTAAGTTAAGGGGAAGCAGTTTACAAAGGAAGATTGTTTCATTCAGGGAGATCTATGATCTCAACTTCGGGGGAAGCTTTGATTTCATCAGGCTTTATGATGAAGTTCGTACAAGAACATTGTTTGTTTTGTCATCATCAAATAAGGGAAGATTATTGGAAATTATAGATTTGATGAGACAAAAGAACAAAAGAATGAAACATACGGACTAAATCGTCAAGATTGGAATTCTACAAGCTGGTGGAGAATTATGGAAGATTTGGTCAATGATATCAAAGATAAAGATAACAGAAGATATTCCTTAATGTTTAAATGATTTAGTTGTCTAATGTTTATCTTCCTTTGTAAGTCTTGGACTCCTTATGTTATAAAAGGAGGTTCCAGGCATGTAGTTTGGTGTACAAAAAAAACCGTGCATGTGTGTAACTCAAGGGAAAATGTAGACGTCTAGTTAGTTGGTGTAGCCTCAAGGTAATCAAGGTTTTCCTTGATCCCTGTTACTGTTAGAGATAGGTAACCGTATTATCTTGATCAAATAATATTGGGGCTTGGTGGAAATGTTTGAATAATAAAACCTTGTTTAATAATAACATTGTTCTTGTTTAATTCCGTTATTCAAGTTGTTTATCTTTGTTATTATTATTCCTAGATATAAGTTCTAAACAAACTGAGCTATAAACGATCCTATCAGACCCTGACCTAGACGTTATCCATTTTATTTTCTTCACTTAAAACTTTATTGTCTGACTTGTCGATGCGGCATATTCATTAAACGAATACAGCGTATTTGACCTCTGACCCGTACTTAGGATTTTTCTTACTTGTCTTAATACGGTGTATCCTGAAATATGGATACGGCGTATTAACTTCATGTATAGTTTTATTTTTAGGTTTTATTTTGTTTTCTAATCGACGATTATTCGGAGATAGAATTGCACTTGTTTTCTAAGCATTTATACAGGAACCTACTGGACGATTGAATGAAATTAGTGTGCTTATTTTCTAGAATTCAATGTGAGTTGTAGTCATGTTGGTATTCAAACGCATTTACATCACATAATCTTGCTCATATACGCAACATGGAGGATCATACCGAGCAAATCTCAGAGGAGTTTTCTGTTTTAATTCTTTAATTTCCTGTTTTACATGTTATATTTATACAACGAGGGCGTTGTATATTTCAAGTGGGGGAGGATAATTAGAACACTTACTTATCCTTATTTTTACAAATAATATGCCTAATTTATGTGAATTTAAAAAAAATTAGAATATTTTTTGTGAAATTATTAGTTACATAACCCGTATACATAACCCTAAATTTCTTGTTGTGGATTTAGGCACTTATATTTTTCCCAATTTTTACCCCAAATTTCACAAAATATGAGTGTGCCAGTAACTGTAGTAAACTTTAGAACTTGGTGTTGGTATATCTACTCGAGACCACAATAATAAGCACTATTTTTAATAGATGGAGTGACCTTTTTAAACTGGTAAATTTCTAGGATTACACCAAAAAGCCTATACATATTGTGATATTAACTAACTACACTAGTTAGTTAACCCCCGTATAAACCCTTTGTTTACTCTCATTTATAGAGTAAGATACCCCTAGAAAAACCTGCTGAGCCATTCCTTTCTTTTCTTACACCAAATATTTGTTTCGTTACACCTTAGCCTACCCTATTAGATTAAGTCCTATATCGGTTGCTAGTTACTTTCATGTAAAGTATTGTATTTCCTGTCGCAATGCATGTTTTCTATCTATGGTTAGGTCGGAAAATTGCACAATGCAATTGGGAATGTGAAAGTAGTTAATCTTAGTACTCATGTAGTTACTACTTTCACTAGTATGATCGGATATTAATTATTCAGATTTATCATGTTCGGGAAGTGGTGAAAAATACACCTTTATTCAGTTTATCAGTTTATGTTTAAAAAAATCGAAAAAATAGAAAAATACAAAAAAAAGAGTGAGAGAAAAAAGGTGAGATTTGTGAGATAATCGGTTCGTCTAAGCTTAACTGCTTTAATTATTTATGATGATCAATTATTCGTTGGTACGTGTTATAAACCAACGATGTAAAGTTTTGTTGAATATTATTTTTAGTTGGTCGCAATATAAACCAACTATGTATTTTCTTGTATCAAGTGGTAGATATTGCCACTGATGTTGTATAGTATGTATATTATGGATGATTGGGAGTTGGATGTTATGGGAACACCAACTAAGGTTGTTTTCATGAAAAGCATGAGTTGTCTAATTTATGTCTTTTTATGGGTATGGTCGGGAAAGTAGCTAGCAACAATGTTCCTTATCTGTTTGGACTTAACCTATTTGTTTTGGTTTTTATTTAACACCAATTATTTTCCCATTCCTAATCCCTAACCTTTGGTCTGCTCAAATAAGGGAGTAAGCAATCACATGTGTTCTATTTATGGATTTGTCTATGTATGTGTGATTTTGTTACCCTTGTTAGTGTATTACTATTAGGAAAGGATTAGTTATCCCTTACCCTATATCATTCTTCATCCCAACCATTGGTTTTACTCGAATGGGGATCTGAGCAATCATGTATGTCTATTCCATGAATTTGGATGTATATATATGATTTTATTGACCTCGTTGGTTTACTACTATTGGTGAAGATTACTTGATCATATTCTTTAGCTTATTCGAGTTAAGGACTGAGCAATGGGAAGTGTCGCGGTCATGGATTTGGGCGTGCATTATGTACAGGTGATTAGGACAAAACAATGCTTAAACGGAAAATCCTCAACTTCGGTTTAGACACATTTTCATAAACTAATTTTTTTTTTCTAAAGTCTACTTGAGGACAAGTAGGATTCAAGTGAGGGGTATTTGATGACATCAAATAACGTCACTTTATTATTTCATTTATCCCATTTGTTTTGCCCACTTTTATATAATTATTGCATTATTTGGTACTTAATTGCTTTAAAGTTGATAAATGTAGTAATTCAAGAGTGTTTTGTGAAGACAAGCTATAAGGCGCATAATTTGGATCTAAAACGATGATATTTGAAGATTGTTTAAATTTCACCAATACGCCGTATCCAACTAAAGAGATACGGCGTATTCGCGCCAAGACTTCACAAGAAAACGCGTTTGACCAATTCCCAATACGGCGTATCCATGTTGTCTACATACTACATACGCCGTATCCATAAAGATAACTATTCGAAGATACAGTAAATCAAGTAAATTGGGAATGATATTACTGATTAATTTGAACGTAGCGCGCACTCCAAAGAATCCAGCCCAATACACCGTATCGACCTTGCTAGATACGACATATCGAGTCTTTTTTAGACACTATAAATAGAAGACTCAAAAATGAGTTTTCAATGTGCAATATCATATTCTTTATACCATACTCACTAAAAGACAAATTTTAGAAGATAAGATCAGCCACCAAGGTCAAGCATTGATCACGGCTCCATAGAAGACATCGTGTCATTTTTACTCTCTTAATTGTTCGATTTTAATTGTTTGATTACGCTTGTATAATTACAATGGTGGTGGGCTAATACCTTCGGGTATTAGCCATCTTAATGAAAGTTCAATGTTTGGTTTGTTTTAAAATCGATTTCCTTAATTTTTATCGATGATTGTTCTTAATTATGTTTTATCACCTCATACTTGTTTATGTGTTTAAATATGCGACCTATCATTCAACTGGATCTAGTGATACAGACCATGTAATATAGATACTGGGATAGCTCTCCATGTCGTGTTTTATATTACTAGACCAATAGGATCACAAATAACGTTCTGTCTTTGTCTTTGAATTTTGAATAGTGGACTACTAGTATATAAAACAACGTCAAAAACAATAAGTGGGAAAAGTCCTGTTGGGCTAGGGTTTTAACAGGATCACCATTGCTTTGATTCCCTAAGATAGATTATAATTAAACTAAAGGATGCTTTATGCGGATGCGTTAATTGTGACATGATTAATGGTGTCTAGGTCTTAGGATGATGTCCCACCTAAGTCTTAAGAATGATATGCCGCTTCGAGATAAGTAAATCATTGCACTAAAATACACAACCTGACATTGAACTTTAGTTCTGGTATTGATATATGCTCGATTGTATTTGATAACTGAAGATTTTTGCTTATGATACATGCTTTGTGGTTTCATTGCTATATGGTTATTTGCTAGGAATTGTTTCGCGGTTCCGGGTGCCTTTTGCAACATCGTCAATACACCACTATGCCAACTCAAAAAGAGCTTAAATTAGGCAGCCACTGTATTACGCAATACACCACTATGCCAACTCAAAACCCATTATAATGTGTAGTAATAAATCTTACTTTTGATGGCTTTGCTTTAACCTGAAATTGTTTCTGCCTTATGCTTGCACTATGCCAACTCAAAAAGAGCTCAAAAGTCAGTGGGTCAACTAGGTCCGACCCATACAAGGTAAAAAAAGATTGAAACCGAAATAACCCATTTTCAACCACCCTGATTCATGCCCCCACCTTCCCACCTCACCAACACTCCAGATACCACTCCTTTACTTAAAACAAAAACATAAACTACTTATGTCCTTCTATTATGCAAGCAGCTTAAATTAGACAACTACTTTAGCTTAACCGAAATCTTTGCTTTCATCTGCAATTGTTTCTGCTTTATGCAGAATAGTTTACATACAAAACTTATAATTAATTACTCAGCTCTTTTTTAATGATTCAGTCTGATAGAAGGCTTTGCTTTCACCTGAAATTGCTTCTGCTTTATGCTTTGCTCTACTATAACTAAAAAAGAGCTGAAACTTTAGTGGGAAATACCTACAGATACTTATCACAAATCAATCTGCAAATCATCTTTGTTAAAAATGAAAGTCTAAAAAAACTAAAACTCTACTGACGCTGCTTTCTATGCAGGAACCCCATCGCAAGACGTGACAGAAAAGGTTTAAGTCAGACTCGGCAAAAATATATCTTCTAACCCAACTTTTATTATAAGCAAATGAAAAAAAGCAGATTCAACATCTACGACTTCAACACGGCACCGCACAAACTTTTGTTAGCAATTAAGGTGCTTAAAATGTAACCAGACATTCCAGGTGTGTAACAAGAAATCTGACCATGCTAACATTGTCATTTGAATACATTGAGGAATGTTGTTTCAATTCAAGTACGCAATCGGCGAATGATTGTTTAAATTTCATTTTAGTTTTGTTAAGCGAAACACAAGCGACATTCCTCTTGACTCAACGCAATTTAGCCCCGCGCTCCGCAGCGAAGCGCGGGCTAAAAACCTTGTTGAAAATTAAAAGAGGATCGCTCATGCTTCCATAGCTCTATCAAGCATCTAAGAATCTTTTATATAATAAAAGAGCATACAAAATGAACAAAGGCAAATCGCATAAAAAATACTCATCTTAGGTTCATTTTCAATTGAAGATATTAGTCTTTTTTTTTTCTTAATTTGAGGTATCGATTTTTTTTCTTGTTGCAATGTTGGATAATTAGTAAGTTTGCAGGTTACAAACCAATTTAAAATACCAAACACCCCCTTATCTCTTATCACAACAAATTCTTTGTTATAATAGAACAATTGTACGAATTAAAATATGAAATTCACACAACTGGAACTAATTTTAAAAAATAAAAACAATATTTTAAAACAAACAAAAATATTTTAACTAATTTAATGACTAAAATAGACTTTAAATTAAAATAAATTACCAAACGAATTTCAAATATTCTAGAAAATTTTACCCAACTAAAAACGCTATTGAAGAGCTACCAAAAAATTAAAAAAAAATGTTTTTGATGTTTTATACTATTTTTTATAAAAAGAAAATGACAAAATCGGTTTTTGATTTTTATAAAATAGTAAAACGTGACTAAAAATCTTGAAAAAATTATGACAAAAAGAAAATACTTTTTAGAATCTTATATAAAAAATATATATTTTTATGAAGGTTTTAATATACTTAGACTGAATAGAAACACAAAACTGATTTTTTTAAAATAGTAAAACGTGACTAAAAATCTTGAAAAAATATGACAAAAAAATACTTTTTAGAATCTTATAGAGAAAGGACGAATTATTATGAAGGTTTTTGATATGAGCAAAACTAGATCCACTCTAACTCACATAAAAACTTTCACATGCACATGTAGCATGTAACTTGGACCAATCACATTCTATCAAATTTCTCTTTTCTTTTTTTCACTACCCCACTAATTTCTCTTTTCTTTTTTTCACTACCTATATTTGTTTGACACATATGGGTGTGAAATTTGTATGTGTAAAATGGGTGTGGATCTAGCATTTCTCTTTTGATATAGATAGATATAGACTAAATAAAAACACAAAATGTAACCCTTACACTTTTCTGGAATCTATATGTTCTAATTTAGTCTTTTGACTATTTAACTTTTGTCAATTTTGTTAGATCAAGTTACCGTGTTGACGGTGATAAATAAATATTTATCTTGGTGATCTTAGTTATATGTGCTTGTGTTAATCCTTTTTAGAGGATTTTATCTATGTTGATCTCGTTTCGGAAGGTTTGTCACGTAAATAGCTTGAAATGTCTAATAACGAATCCCAACACGCCCGTTAATGCTCATAGCGAATCTAAGGAAATTTGACTGTGAAATATGTCGTGTAAATAATCTAGATTCATGAAAAAGTATTTTTTTAGTTCATTAAAAATACTAGGAAACTTCGGGTAACATTTTAAAATAGAGAGCGATGAGTCTTAAGGAAAAACCGACACAAGACAAAGCATCCCGACCCCCTTGGATACCCATACACGGTCGAAACCAAGAGGGGACAAGGATGGCTAATTTTTAGCTCTTTGGTTCCTTGGTGGTCCATGTTTGGTACTATATTATTTTGTCATGGCTCATAACACACACATTTCATGTTTGAAAACTCACACACGAGTCTTCCTGTGTTTTGGCTCGTTCGATTCTCACACACACACAAACTCTTAAAATTTTGCAACTTTGATCAAGAACTTGAAGATTTAGGAGTATTGGGTTGATTCTAGTAGTCGGGTTATCATTTAAACAACGTTTGGGTTGTCCGATTTCGTGTCGATCTTGTCTTTAAAACCTATTCTTGTAAGTTCTCAAAACTTAATATAACTTGTACTTTTAGGTGTGTATTGATGCATAGATGAATGTTGTACGGTGCGTTTTCTATAAATCGTAAGCTTAAATTTTCGAAAGTAAATAAAGGGGTGTTTGTTTCGGTTCGAACAAGAAATAAAAGGAACAAGGGTTTATCATTTTTATGTCGTGGTTGTGATGGTTGAAAAACATTTATATGCTAAGTAGCTTATTTATTTTCTAGCTTAAAGGATAAGCTTATTCGGCTTATTTGAATACTTATTGAATTTCGGTTGATAAAGGATATAAGGAAACATGGTTTTGGTTATTTACTTATGGTATCTTATTTTTGTGAGCTTATTTGGCAACTTATTTTGATATCTAAATGAACTATGTAGCTTATTAGCTTATTAAAAAGCTTGGTAAACTTATTTTGAGCTTATAAGGCTTGCGGCCCAATAAGGCCCAATAAGCCGTGGCTTATTGTGGACCTTATTGTGGTTCGGCTTATTTTTGTGGCTTTTGGTTATAGCTTATTATAATATTTAAGGCCTAACGTAGCTTAACGGTTTGAAAATAAGCTACGGATAGCTTATTTTGGGGTTAATGGGCCACGACCCAATAAGGCAAGCCAAACCGAGGCTTGGTCTTGGTCCGTGAGTCTTGGCTTACGTTGTGGTTTACATCTCGAACTTATAATTACTAGTAAGTATGTTATTGGACCTAAATCGGATCTTAGAACTTAATAAATGCGTTTTGGACCTCTATTGGGCCTTAAGGCCCAATAAGCGAAAACCTAGTCGTTTTACATGTTTAAAACGGACTTTTGAAAAATAAAACATACTTATATAATGATATATTATTATATATTATATATATTAATTTATATATTTATATATATATATATATATATATTTATTATATATATATATTTATATATATATATATATATGATATTTGGGTAGATAAAAGAAGGATGTTATATTAAAAAGAGTAGGTAAAGATCTTAGGCTTTTGGATCAGAATTTGACCTCTAGATTGACCTGATCAATTAGGACGGTGGCAATTGTAAATTATATAAACTTAGGGGCGAAATGTTTAGTTGTACTTTTGACATATCTTTATTCCGCCCCTACACAGACCTTGATCTCAATTTCTCTAACTAAGTTTATACACTTTCTCTATCTAAAAAATTAGCACCGATCATCATTTTTCTCTCTTAATTCAAACACTTTTTCTCTAGAAATTAACCAAAACCTTTTATATTTGATGCATCATACAGTTGAATCATCGAACCATTATCACAATTCACAATCTAGAAATTGTTGATTCGAGTCGTTATCACAAACTTAAAATCGGAATCTTTACTGCATCAACCACAATAAATCGAGAATGATGGGGAAGAAGAATATGCCAAATTTGATGGCCTCGTTTTTCGAACTCTAATTTTGTTAAGAGTTAAAGAAGGTAAGATCATAATTCAAGCACTTAATGTTTGGTTTTTATATTTTTATTGATCTAAGTATGTTATATTCAAATTTTGATTCAAACTACATCATGTTTTCTTTTAGATCTAGAACAAAATGCAGAATAAAATAGATACAAAATGTGTTTAGGATAGTTGCATACAAGGTGTTTGATAAAATGTCTCAATGAGACTTATAACTGCAATGCACTAAATTTACAATATGATGCAGTTATTTTGAAATGTGGACGCACTAAGTATTAGTTTTTGAACTCTAATTTTGTTAATACATCAATTTGTGTTTGTACGCTTGGTTGTATGTAAGATGCACCGGAATTTGAACTAAGAAGGAGTAAGTTTTCAGTTGGTGCATATAAGGATGAAATAGGCTAACTATGAGTTGTTTTATATGTGTAAATGTGACTGTAAGCTTTGTTGTATGTGTGATGCATTGGAATCTGGACTAAGATGCAATAGGTTTTCAGTTTATGTAATGAAGTAATGCACTTGAATATGACTGAAAAGTGTATGCATGTTTGTGTGCTTGATGCAGTTGATGTAATGGAGTAATGCAGTAGGCACTTATGTTAGGCATATATGGTTAGATTATGTTATGCGTAGTGTGTTTTGGTTGTTGAAAAGTGTATGTGTGTATGTTTGTGTGCTTGATGCAGTTGTTGTAATGAAGTAATGCAGTAGGCACTTGTTTGTGGCATATAAGGTTAGATTAGGTTACACTCAGTGCTTTTAGTTGTCAAAAAGTGTACGCGCGTGTGTTTTTGTGTGCTTGATGTAGTTGCTATAATGAACTAATGCAATAGGTACTTGTCTATGGCATATAAGGATATATTAGGTTACGCACAATGCGTTTTAGGTGTCGAAAAGTGTTTGTGTGCTTGATGCATTTGTTGTAATGAATTAATGCAGTAGGTACTTGTGTTTGGCATAAAAGACTAGGTTAGGTTACGCGCAGTCTGTATTTTGTGTCAAAAAGTGTTTGTGTGTGTGTTTGTATGCTTGATGGAGTTGATGTGATACAGTGATGCATTAGGATTTTTGTTTCTACGGATGTTTGTTAATTTTCATTTGTCTAATTGATAAATGTAAAATACACATATCCGTTAAAACCAAAAATGACCATAAATGACCCAAAACACAATGAAAATGGCAAAAATATGCTTGGTTTGTGTTTGTATGTGTGCAGGTACGGATATATCAAAAATCACAAAAAAACCGTCAAAAACGGGCTATACATGGGACACGAGAAAGGTCAAAATAGAGCACAAGAGAAGCCAAAGATTCAAAGCCAAAGCCAGAAAAAGTCAAACCTTGGTCAACCATGGGTCAACAAAAGTCAACCACAAAATGACAAAATCCTAAATGTTCCAAATCAATCCCTTAACTTTCCAAAAGTTACACAAATAGTCCCTAACTCTTATTGGGCCCTTAAACCCTAAAAACCATGCCCGGATCCATAACTATTTCCATAAGCCCAAAACAATTGGCCCATTTACCTTTTATAAAACCACATGGACTAATTCTGCCAAACTTGGAAGTCTTTTACACTACATCTTTTATAAAACAAAGAGAAGGACTAAACTTGCCATTACCCCAAAGTTCAAATATTATTTACCCGTTTTACAGTTAAAAAGGGCGCGAAGACATGTTACTATTCATCGTCTCCTCCAAGTTACCCCATAGTCAAAACAAAGGGCAAATGGAAATTGAGGGGTGATTTAGACCATTCAAGTAATGAAGAACACAATGGCAGGGTCAAATCAGTCTAATCAAGCACTCTTATTGGCTAACTCAAGCAAGGATCACTCGTGGAAGCAAGAAAGCACAATGGGATGTGGGATTCTACACTTGAAGTACTCACATAAGAAGCACAATCAAGTAAATCACACGGATGCCACGCTGGCAATCCGTGTGAGGCTAATCATGATCCAAGGGTTGTAAATGATTTGCCAATCATTGAAGGATTGTACGGCAGAGATTAAAGGGAGCGTGGGATGCAAGCAAGTTCCTAGAAGGTTCTCTACAAGGCTATAAATACCCTCACCTCTCACACACATAGCATCTTTTTTTTCATGTAAATTTTCTTTTAAGTAATTTAGCTTATGAAGTTTTTAGTTTAAATGTAATTTTCATGTTAAATTTCTTGTAATCTAATTTGATCATTAATAAAAATTCAATTTAGTTTTCATCACCTTGTTTTCAAATTATAAGCTCTCATTTCCTCAAGTTTAAATTACTCCTACTAATAAGCTTCAAATAAGCTCTCAAAAGCTCTTATAAGTCTATAAGCTCATAAGAGAGTTTAATTCAGTCTAATATCTACTTAGCCTTAAAAAACAGCCTAATTACCTTAGCTTATGGATTTTGGACTTTTGGAAGGGGATTCAAAAATGGAAGGAATCCCATGGACTAATACTAGCTTATCCATTTGGATAAGCTAGAGCTTGTAGCTGTTCTATTAAGCTTCTGTTAAGCTGAAGCCATTTGTAAGTTTTTTTTAATATTCCTTTAATTTTAAGTTTAAGCTTAAATATTTGCTTAATAGTGTAGATTAGTTTAATAGCTTAAACTATTTGCTTATAAGTGCTTATTTACCTTTATTCTAGCTTATTAAGTGTGTTTTATTATCTGTTTTTGCTTATTATATCATAAATCTTAGAGTTCTCATTTCTGTCATAAAAAGCTTAAAAAACCTAAAAATTAGTTAGCATAGTCATAAATCTTTGATTCTAGCCTAAGTGATTGATAGATCATGTTTATTAAGGTTGTTTTAAGCTGTTAGTGATCTGGTATTAAGGTTTAGTTAAATAGATTTCAAATTCTTAAGCTTAATAAAATCTGTCATAGTCTAAAGGTGTGTTTGGAATAAGCTTGTTTGACCTCTTAAAGTCAAATGCAGTTTGTGATTTCTTTTTGGATAGTTTGATTGTCATAATTGATAAGGTTTTGAGTAGATTTGAGGTATTAGTTTAAGCTATTAATGATTTTATGGCTTAATAAGTTTGCCTGTGCACCAGGGGATTTTTCCCTTTGATTTCACTTGTGAAAATTTGATCCAAGCTCATTGAGCTTATTAGTGTTTGCATTGTGTTCAAACACACTCAAATAGAGTGTGAAGTGCAAGTTTCCCCTTAAGGAAACCTGCACAATTTGTGTTTGTGGCTTTGCCATTTTGCACTACCAGTAGTAACCTCAGTTACTAGTGTCTGTTTTTCTATTAGTTTTTTTAGCTTATTATGTTTTCTTTTTGCTTATTTTTAGCTTATATCTGCTTAGTAGGTTAGATTAGGTTAGTTGCATCTTAATTTGTTAGTAGTTAGCTTAATATAGCTTATTTGCTTTCATAAAATTTCTAAAATGCCAAAAACAGTAGTATTAGAACTTAGCATTTCATTTTAGAATTTTAAGTTGAAGTATCTGATTTCTTTGTTTAAATTTATAGCTTATTAGTTGTTTGTCAAGCTCTCATAAGCTTAGCTTAAGTCTTAGCTTATTTTGCATTTGAGCTTAGCTCAATTTTGAGTTTTTTTTAAAACCTGAGTTTGCCAAATTGATTGATCAATTCAGTTAGATTTTAGTATTCATAGATTAAGTAGCTTATTAGTTTTAGATAGTACACATCATTAGCTTCTCAGAACAACTTTTGGTTTTCAAAACGAGCTTATATTTTAGCTTGTGCAAGCTTTTAAGTGTCAACAAAGTTTTTTAAGCTCAAACCCTTAGTTTCTGTAACAGCAGCTTCATAAGCTGTTTTAAGCTTATTATTGAGCATAAGCTTATGTTGTCTTTATTAAAGTTGCTTAGATTAGCTTAATTTACAACTTTGTGTTTTCAGTTTTGCAAAATAAAAAAAATATAAAAAAGACAAAAAAGGGTGTCTGCCAACCTCGAACCCAAGACCTCTTGCACACAACACACACGACTTACCACCATGCTTCATTAGCTCATCCATTAGCCTTTCCCCACATTTAATACTTATAGTCATTTTCCTTTTAAGCCCTTTATAATAAGCCGTAGCTAAATAAGCCGTTTTCACAACTTATATGATAAGCTGAGTTGTTTCTTTTAATTTTCTAGTAATATTTGTTACATTTTAGATTTTTCCTAAATTTTTCATAATTTTCCATCAATTAGTTTATTTTTAATAGTTTTTCGAAAGTTAAAACCTTAGAAAATCAATAAAAAATAGAAAATAGTTTCAGAAAATTACCAAAAAATAGTTTTTAGTTTTATAAGAATTACTTTTAGGTTTACATTCAGAAGAATCATTTTTACACCTTTTAGATTTTAATTTTCATTTTTGAGCTTTTAATTTTAAGTTTAAAAATAGGAATTTAATTTTAAAAATGGTTTTCTGAGTTTTTATGTTATTTTAGACTTTTCTAAGTTTAAAATTCATTTTTCTAAATTTTTAGTACTTAATTTGCTATTTTTTAGGATTTAATTAGATTAAAATAGATTTAAATTCATAATAACTTCAAAAATAATCAAAAAAATGTTTTTCTTTTTCCTAAAATTTTCTTTTGTCCTATCTTAGGTTTAGAAATTTAGTTTACATTTTTAGGAGTTAAATTTAGTTTACTTGCTTATTGGTCGCGTTTTATTTGTTTCCCGTTAATTGTTAAGTGCTTTAATTGTTTTTGATTGCTTGTTTTTAATTAGTAGTTATAGAAAACCCAATCAATCCTCGAACCCATTCAAATCTGTATCCAATATCAAGCGAGGTTTCAATTTCTCAAATCTTTGGGAAAACGACCCGGGAAATCATACTTTTCGGTAAACATACGTATATAATATAATATATATATATATTTTTTAAAGAGTGAATTTTCCTTAGGGAATTTTCTTAATTGCTCTTGTGGAAATATTATATAGTGTATTATATCCGCGTATCAAATTTTTGGCGCCGCTGCCGGGGATTTGAGTTAACGAATCTCTCGTTTTGTGTTTGTTGATAAGATTTGAAGATCATTTCGTCCTCGAAAGTTTCATTTTTGTTTAAAAAAATTTCAAAAAAGCCTAAAAAAATCATAAAATATAAAAAATAAAAAATATTTTCCTTTTCTTTTTAGTATAGCTATCATATAAAAAACAAAAAATATCAAAAATATTAAAAAAATTGTCCTTAAAAAAAGAAATTAAATAAAAAAAGTTGGTAAAAGAACACCAACATATAATACCTTCAATTGAGGGATTATCATAAATAAGTTTCGGTGAACTTGAAAAGTCCCCAAATCGAACCAAAGATTTAACACTTGCCATTTGTGTCTCTACGAAATACGGCTCACCTTAAAAAGCAATTTTTAAGAGCTACCGTGAAGTAGTTGATTATTTGGTTTAAGTCTCTTTCGTGTAACCGTTAAAATTTGTTGTGAATAAAAAAAAATTTTAAAAATCCAAAAAAATTAGTGTAAAATTTTTTCTTTAAATTTTAGATTTTTCCTTTCTGATTTTCTCTTCTTAAAGTGCATGCGCACTCGCTCGCAAACTCGTAATCGTAACTGTCGTCAACAACAACAAACCCTTCCGGTTGTTGTTGAACCTTGTAATTTAGAAGAGCCAATTCCCGGACAAACCATAGTTGCGATGGCGGATCGAACTATGGAGGAATTACTCCGTGCACCCACCGAGGGTTACGGAGAAGCTATTGTTTTACCCGAGATCAATGCCGATCATTTTGAGATCAAAACTAATTTGCTTCAATTGGTTCAAGCGAACCCGTTTCATGGTTTAGAAAATGAAAATCCTCATGCTCATATTAATAGTTTCAAAAGGATTACTTCGACCTTACGATTTAGGAATGTGCCTAATGATGTGATTAAGCTTATGATGTTTCCTTATTCGCTCGAGGGAGCCGCTAAAACTTGGTACGAGAAAGAACCTCCGAATTCAATTTTAACTTGGGACGATCTCGTTACCAAGTTCGTTAACCAATTTTTCCCTCCTTCGAAAACCACTCACCTTAAGAACAAAATTTCTCGTTTTTCACAAGAATTCGATGAATCTTTTAGTGAAGCGTGGGAACGTTTTAAGGGTATGCTTAGATCTTGCCCTCACCACGGATTTTCGGAGTTAACTCAAGTTGATACCTTTTATAATGGTTTAACCGAGAACGAACAAGACTCCTTAAATGCCGCGGCGGGTGGTAATTTGTTAAGTAAGACTACTAGGGAAGCTTTGAATATAATTGAAAACAAGTCAAAAGTGCGTTATTCGAGAAACAAAACAAATGCTTCTAGGGTTAATTCTAGGGAAAATGTTAGCAAAACGGATGAACGAATTGATAAACTTGCGGATCAACTTTCGACCTTAGTCGAGATTGTTTCTAAAAAGGTTGTTGTCCCTCCCGCACCGGTTAAGGCGGTTGAGGAAAATTGTGTTACTTGTGGTGGAGCTCATGCATGGTATAATTGTCCGGCTACCGATAATAACCAAAATGTTTGTGCAACCACGGGAACTTATAATCAACAAGCCCCACCAAATCGAGTTAGTAATCAAATGGCACCACCAGGATTTGCTCCGGTGCAAAATCAAGGTCAAAATAGGAATTATAACAATCAAGGTCAAGGGAATAATTTCAATCGAGGGAACAATTTTCAAAATCAAGGTTTTCAAGGTCAAGTTAATCATGCTTCGAATTTTCAAAACCAAGGGTTTCAAAATCAACCGTTTCAAGTGCCTAATAATCAAGTGAACGATTTTTCAAATGATTTTTCGAATTACAAGAAGTCTAATGATCAAACGATTAGGAATTTGCAATACCAAATCACTTCGATGAAAGGAGAGTTAAAGAACGAGATTCAAATAAGCTTGGAAGCTTATTTGTGGCTTATGGGTCTCGTGGGTCCACGAAATGGACTAATAAAGCCCAATAGGGACCCGTTTGATTTTTATAAGGTACTAGGGATCTATGTTGGTTGCAATAAGCTCGTAGGACTCCTAATAAGCACGTAGAGCTTATACATAAGTTGTGGCTCACCGGGTGGGCTTATTGGGTCCATTTGGCCTCGAACGTGGCTATTGGGCTAGGAAAGCCCAATAGGAGGTTCACCCATGCATGCTTGCTACTTATAAGTTCACTAAGTTTGCTAGTTAAATTAATAAGCTCGAATGGCTTATTAATAAGTCATGGGTCTCCGTAGTTGGGCCTGTTGGGCCGGTTGGGTCCGAACGTGGGTATGTTCGATTTATACGCGAATACAAGTGGCCATTGTTCCTGTAGCAACTTATATAAGGTTCAAAAAGCCCTAATGACAAAATGTCATGTATTTAACTTGTAAACACATCGTGTTTTACATGCAAATGTTTGTTTAAGTAGTATATACGTTTCCAAGCCTTAGTGTCATGTTTACAATGAAAGTTTATGTATAGATTTATTACCATTTCGTACATAAGGTTATTGTTCACGTCGAGGTCCACGTTTTGATATAAACGAAAGGTTTTTAAGTCTTGCTTGTTAATAGGTTACGTTACATACTTTCCTTTGTATCTTCACACCACACAAGGTCCAACATATGTACATATACATACGTATGTCACGCATAGAGTGAACCATGTGTGTTCACGTCTATGAAAACATGTTGATCACATCATATTGAGGCATACATGTCTAGATATCAAAGAAACATTAATAATATGAAGTGTACAAGTTTAAACGTGACTTACAAGGGTCCTAAGGTTCTTGGTTCGAGTATTGGACATATGGAATGCTAACCTCAAGCGTATACCCGATCGTATACCCAACGTATGCCAACCCTTGGCTCGTGTACCTCCTTATGTGCTTGTTAAAGTAACCTTAGTGTCGTTTATAGGTTCAAAGGAGATTATGGGAGTGTTTGCTTGCGGTTTGTGACCCGAATAAGAGAAACAAGTATGTGATTAGTTGTTTGAGTGTTTTGTGAATTGTAAGAGTGTTAAATGGTAAGAGTGTGTGATTATTTATTGGCAAGATACTAGTTACATTTCCTAGTCACATAAACAACCCAAACCGTGCCCTAATCCAAGTGGTTTTATGGTTTCTAGTTGGTTACACATTGTTTTGTTAAAACCACCAAGTACTATTCTTAATTAAAAGATATATGTACAAGATTTGCCTAGATTATGGAAATCATATGGTTTGTGTGTGACTTCTTGCTTAGCCGCGAGTATCAAGACCAAAAGAGGGATCCAAAGAGGTTTTTAACCATTGTGTAATAGATTAGTGGGAGACATTAAGGACACCTTTTAATTAAACCCTTGTTGTACATGTACTTAGGGGTCACTTGGAGATTTTCTATGAAAAATTGTGTGTGTGGATCCTTGTTCTAGTCGTGGCATCAAAGAGAGCAAGGAGAGGGATTAATTTGGCTAGCTTGGGACAACTAGTACCTTCCTTAATTACCTAGGATTGTACAAGTACTTTGGAGAATAAAGCAAAGATTTTTGCTAGTTGTTTTTGTCCCATATCCGGTCCTAGTGGGATATTAACACAAGAATTGATTAGATTTTTGTGTTAAGGTTTAAAAGTGGGTCTTGGTTTGAGTCTAGGTGAGTCTAGGTATTTTTGGGGTGTATCCAAATGTATTTTATTGCGATACGTAATCCTTTTACGTGACCAATAAAAATAAAATACGCAAAGTTAATAATTATCTTCTTAATAATTATATATTACTTGGTTGATGTAAACCTTAATTTATTTGATGACCGTTTACCTTAAATGATTATTTCTAGTCTACGCGATTTAGCTTAAAAGTTAATTTAAAAGTAAACGCGCATCGGACCAAAATAAATAGTGACGAATAATAGGAGTCGTAAAATGACCTGAAATTGAGAAATGTTACAGTCTCCACCCGTTAAAAGAGCTTTGTCCTCAAAGCGTAAGACCTTGTAGTGGATGACGAAGCCCGGCTTATGAAAAGTTGTGGGTATTTTTGTTTGAACGAATCTTCACGTTCCCAGGTGAACTCATGACCTCTCCTAGAGTTCCAGCGAACCTTAACCAATGGTATCCGGCTTTGCTTCAATCGTTTGATCTCCCGTTCATAAACGTTTTAACTTATTAAACACAATTTTACCAAAACAATTAGATGGTGATGTAGCTATGTAGAATTGTATATGGTAGATGTTTAATTACAGCTAGTACTTATAAGACCTTAAATTAAATAGGTTGCATCTGACGATTTACGTGATGCATTATCTGTGATATTCTTGACATACGCTCACTCAAGGTGAGTTCATTGCCCCACGTTTTACATGATTTGTTTTATAAGTTTTTGGTGTGAGAAACATGCAATGTTTTACAATTGGACACAAGTGGATAAGTTTTACTTTATGATTACGTGTTTCCTAAGTAGCGATAACCCTAATTGAGCCCATTATCATGAACTGTCAATTGCGGAGTGTGAGCGCAAATGTTATAAATAGATCTATTGGGATTGACATCCCCGTTCGGGTGATTAGCTATCACTAGGAAAACGAACGTATACCATGTCGAACATAGGATGTTGCGGGTTAGAACATCATCACGGGCAATGTAGGCCATTTATATGGTATTCATTTATGTCGAGCTTCAGTGTCATGAGCTTAGGGCAACGTAATTACATTTATATGATTTCTGCATCTGTTGCATTATCATACACTTGGGAAATCTTGTGGTCCTACAATATATGATTTATCAAACCTATGAATTCACCAACATTATTGTTGACGTTTTAAAGCAATGTTTTTCAGGAGATCAGTAAGCATAAGGTGCCAAGGATACATTGGTGATTTTGTTTTGGGATGTCATGCTAAAGATATGGTTGCATTATGTTTTGGGAAACTCATGTGTTGTGAACCAGTATCTTTGTAATAATAACAATGAACAAGTTAAAGCTTTGGGCTATTTGTATCAAACAATTATTTAATCCAATGTATCAGTTTTAAAATGACTTTTAGTCATTCTATATATATCTTGTGTTATCGATCTGAGAAGTAACACGTTCCCTTACCCTTTATTCTGCTGCGATTACCAATTTGGAGGTGTTTACAATTATTCACACCATCTTGGCAATGCCTAAGTGCTAAGACTATCTGCATTGGAATGAATTAGTAGCACTATGGCTCTGTAATTAATCGTCCTAGCTACAAACATAAAAAGTTAACTTTTCAAATACATATTTTGCAAGTATGAGTGGAAAAACTTGGATAAATGCTGGTAATTACTTGATGTATCCAAGGTTTTGAACAAGTCTTTTTGGATAAACCAACTTGGAGGGGATGTCAAGTCACGAAGAGGATTTTTATGTTACACCTCATCTACACAAAAGAAGATCTTTAGGAAAATGAAGGGGTAGGAAAAGGTTTTTTCAGGAAGGGAAACCCTTTTTGTTCCCAAACAATGGTTGTGCAAAATCAGAGCTGAAATGGGTGAAGTTCAGCAATACCAACTGATCCCCATTCACACAAAACCCAATATATATATTTAAACCATCAACATCTCACCCCAAAAGAACACAAAGATCAAGAAGGCCAAGAGAGAAAGGACTTTGAGGGTACCTCAGCCTAGTGTCCACAACCAAATGTTTGCAGATGAGCTATTCTATGAGGAAGGATGATAGTTGGAAAGGGTGCCCTAAACTGCTACTGCTAAGATGCAGAGCAGACCGGGTAACATTCAATAAGACCCCCAATCCAAGGCAACACCTTAATGAACCAAGTTCCCCCCGGAACATAGTTCAGGTGGTGGTCCTAGGCCCAAGGAAACCATGGGATACAATGCTCAGACTAGTCTGCTGAATTTATCTAAACTATTCCAATGATCCACTTCTCGCAAGAGGAAACAAACTCCAAAGTGTTTTGGAGGATAGTTGAAACTTCAAGAATTGATGGAATTATGTACCAACTTGCAAAATAGAGTTATTGACCTGGAGAACACAAAGACTGCTCAAGCTCAGGAGATTACAAGTTTGAAACTGAGAGTCAAGAAGTTAGAGAAGAAAGGAGGGTCAAGAACTCACAAGCTTAAAAGATTATAGACAGCGTAGGGTTTGTAAGTGGTGAGCTCCGAAGCAATAGTTTCCTCTGTATGAAGCATAGTTTTGGGGATGATCAGGAGGGATGCAATCCAAACATGGTAGGAAATTGAGACATTGATAAAGATGCAGAGATTACATTAGTTGATGAAACTTAGGGGAGGTATGGTGATGATATAATGTTTGATGTAAGTGATCTTGCTGGTGAAGAAGTATTTGTTGCAGAACAAGGAGTTCCTGATAGTAAGAAAGATGATGCTGCTCAAGTTAATATTGTTGCTACAACAATTAATACTGCCAGTACAATTCCAGTTAGTGCTACTTCAATAACTGATGTTGAAATTACTTTGACTCAAGCACTAGTAGAGTTGAAGAGTGCTAAACCTACAACATCTACTAGCACAAGACCCAAGGCTAAAGGGCTTGTTATTCATGAACAAGAGCAAGCATCTACACTAACAGTTTCTTCACAACAACCATCACAGGCCAAGATTCAGGACAAGGGTAGAGCAAAAATGATTGAACTTGAACCTATGAAGAAATTGTCAAAGAAAGATCAACTCAAACTTGATGAGGAAGTGGCTCAAAGGTTACAAGCTAAATTTGATGAACAAGAAAGGATTGAAAGAGAGAAAGCTAAAGCCAACATTGACTTGAAAGAAACATGGGATGATATACAGGCAAAGATTGAGGCTGATCAGTTATTAGCTGAAAGATTGCAAGCAAGAGAACAAGAAGAGTTGACCATTGAAGAAAGGGCTATATTGTTTCAACAATTCTTAGAGAAAATAAGGAAGCACTTTGCAGCAAAAAGAGCAGAAGAGAAAAGGAACAGACCACCAACAAAAGCTCAACAAAAGAGTATCATGTGTACTTATCTGAAAAACATGGAAGGATGGAAGCCTAAAGACTTGAAGAACAAATCTTTTGATTCTATTCAGAAGTTATTTAACAAAGCTATGAAAAGGGTAAACACATTTATAGATATGGATACATAGTTGGTGAAAGAAAGTTCAAAGAAAGCTGATGCAGATATAGTACAAGAGAGCAGTTCAAAGAGAGCAAGAGATGAGCTAGAACAAGAAAGTATTAAGAAGTAGAAGATGGAAGAGGATAAAGAGACAACATAGCTTAAAAGTCTGATGGAAGTCATTCCTGATAAAGAGGAGGTAGCAGTTGATGCTATTCCTTTGGCTACTAAGCCTCCAAGCATTGTTGACTGGAAGATCCACAAAGAAGGAAAGAAAAGCTATTACCAGATAATCAGGGCTGATGGAAGTTCAAAGATGTACTTAGTGTTCATCATATCTTAAAGTTTTGACAGAGAAGACTTGTAAACTTTATACAAGTTGGTAAAAGCTATGTATGGATCAACAAGACCAGTGGAGGACTTGGATTTAGTTTTATATGGAGATTTAAAGACAATGTTTGACCCACATGTTAAAGATCAAGTATGGAAAAATCAACCAGACACAAGTATTAGAATGGAATGCTACATGACTGATAATGTTAATAATTGTACATAATAAAATACCCAAGGATTTTCGCCATAAAAGCCAAAAATAATATTGCCAAAATATAGAAATATGTGTGCTTTTGTGTCTCAATGTGCAGGAAAGAATATTAAAGTCAAAAAGAGCAAAAACGACTAAATACCGACAAGAAACGGAAGAGATAAGTGATCAAGAGAAGAAAGTCAATGAAGACTCAATTATCAAGTGCCAAGGACCAATATTGACAAGTTTCAAGATTACAAGGGCTTATTTGGAAGTTTCTAAGTTCAAGGGACTAATCTTGCAAAAGATAAAAGTTGCTTTTAAAGAGGAAAATAAAAGTTATCAACTACAAGGACTGAGTTTGCCAAATTCAAAAGATGATAACAAAGGAAAATGGGAGCGCTTGGTTTACAAAAACAACAAGGACTACTTATGCAAATATGCCAAACTTTCAAACAAGGCGCTAGTATAAAACTCTTCCCCTAACCCCTATACCAATTTTCCTGCCAAAAACTCAATAAACCCAAATTCCTTTTCTCCTTTCACCAGGCTTTCTCCCTGCAACTCATACCACCATAACCCTTCTCCTACACTAAAACACTCACCACAAACTCTTCCCACCTCTACACACACCTTTAACCTCGTATTAATCACCCTTCCACCTCACCAGACCCACGTGGCATCTTATTATTGGTCCATACACCTGCCTAAGCCACGTGGAGCTTCCTAATTGGCTAGACCACGTCAGAGAGTGATCCAAGGGTTCAGATTGGTCAAGAAACGGTTATTGATTTTTCAACGGTCAAGATTGAAATTTGGATAAGCTTTTCTTCAAGCTCTCAAGCTCGAAATTCTCTATAAATAGATTGTATAGGGTCTCATTTGGAATACCTTTTTCTTACTTTTTTCTTTCTTTTCATTTTTCAATTGTATTCCTTTTACATTGTAATCAAATTTCCTTTAATTCAAGCTCAATTTAGTTCACATAAGCCTGTCATTTCAATTTTCTACTATCAAGCTTCATTAGCTTATACAGCTCTTTCAACAAGCTTTTACTTACAGTTCCATTCAGTTTAGATTCATTTTAATAAAAGGTCAAATCTGGTCAACATTTGGTCAACAAAAGTCAAATAAGCTGAATTTGAGCTTATTGAGGTTTAGAGGCTTTGGAAGCCATTAGGAACACTAAGCTTCTACTCTTGGATAGCTTAGTGAGAAGATTCTTCAATTCAGGTTTCAATTTCTATTTCAATTCTAGTATTTTAGCTTAAAATAGCTTATCTACTGTTCATATAGCTTAGATTGTGCTTATTCTGTCTATTACTCTTAATCCTAGCTTATATCTTCATTTTCTAGCTTATCTAGTATAATTCAGCCTCTATACTAGCTTATTACTCCAATTAGCATAAAACTGTTTTCTAAGTGTATAATAAGCTTCATAGAGTAACTAGCTTAATTCTTTTATAAGTCATATACTTTAGTGCTTAATAAGCCATTTAGCTTAGTTTAAGTCTGAGTAGCTATAAGGTTTTAGAATTTTTAGTCTTAAAGTAGATTTTAAGTAGAATTCATATTGGACAGATTTGTTAAGTGGTGTTTGGGTCAGGTTGATTTTGACCTCTAAAGTCAATAGGATCTTGCTAAAACTCTTTACATAGTTGAGATTTTTAAAGTGTTCAAGTTTTAAACAGGATTATTGCAAGATAGTGTTTGTATATTTTTCAAAGTTTAAGGTTTAAAGTGCTTATAGCTAACACCGTACAGTTTAGGTGCAAGCAGTTTTATAGATAAGTGTTTCACATTGTTTTAGAGTTCAATCTTGGTAAATGTAGGTTTAGATACACTTAGTAAGTGAGTTAAAGAGTTCTCACCTTAGAATTTAGCCTGCATTTAGTTTTTTTTACCAAGTATATCAGCAATAGCAGTATTAATTCAGTTAATACTGCTGTTGTTCATCTCTTTTCTAGCTGCCTTTTTAGATCTTGAAATTAGGAGTTAGGAGTTAGTATTAAGCCATTTAGAAGTACTCTATTAGTTTTACATAATTCATTTCTTAATTTTCATTTTTAAGCTTTAGATTAGGTTATTTGATCCTGCAAAAAGTGGTATTAGCAACAGTTTAGATCATTAGCTTATTTCTTTTAGATTTTTCATTTCTAGTTGTTATTTCAAAGTTCCTTTTATCTAGGTTTGTTCAATAACCATAAGACAGCTTATTTCCAAAAATTTAGTTTCCAGGATTTAGTAATAAGCTTTTTAGCTTATTAGGTATTAGTCTTAATAATCATGATAAGTGCTTGACCTTCTTTTTAGGCTTTTCAAGATCAAATTTCTAGTTAATCTTGTTAACTCTTAGCTTATTTCTTTTAGAATCCCTAATTACGACATCTTAAGCTTTTTATAGCAACTTTCGGTTTTCATTTTCATTGAGTAATAAGCAAGAAATAAGCCAAATACTAGAAAAGTTAAAATTTCAAAGAAAAGCTTTAGTTTCTGTAACACAGTATAAGAAGCTTATTTTCTAGCTTATTTAGTTGTTAAAAGTTCATAGTGCCTTTTAAAGTTGTATAGAATAAGCTCTTCTTCAACTTTGTAGTTTTGAGTTTTTGCTAATTCTCACTTTTTAAATAAGCCAAAATTAAGCTGAATCGTAGGGTCTATTTTGTAATTTTTCCATAGTTAAGGGTTACTCGTTTGCACTAGAGTGTAACTTTTCAGTAGTTACCCCGCTTACCCTTTTCTTTCCTCTTTTACACTTTCTACCCTAGACTTTTAGGAATAATAAAATAGGATTTATATTTTCAATTTTAGTTTAATAAAAATTAGGGTTAGTTTTTAATTGACAAAATTAGGACTCAATTAGTTTATAAAAATTAGGGCTTTTTGTGCCATTCGATTTCTGCACTTTCTTAGTAGTTAAAAACCATTTTTCCTTATTTTTCCAGTTTAAATTGTAATTTCTAGGAATTAAAATAGGATTTAAGTAATTTCTTTTTCTTAAAAAATCATAGAAAATAGAAAAATAGTTGAAAAATTAAAATTCTTTTTGTGAAAATTTTCTTTTTAAATCTAGTATTTTTGAAAAATAAAAGTAAAATTTTAGTGTTAATTTTTAGAAAAAGTTTATTTTTGTTAATTCATTTTTCTTTAAAAATTCATAAAAAATTCAAAAATAGTTAAAAAATTCTAATTCTTTTTCCTAAAATTTTCTTTTTAAATTTGTGATTTTTAGGTATAAAGTTTGTTAAAAGTACTTTCTACCTTCTTTTTTAGTTAAATAAAATAGATTTAATATTTTCAAAATTAGTTTTAATAAATTAGGGTTTAGGTTTTAATTGGAAAAATTAGAGTTCAATTGGTTTATAAAATTTGCGCATTTTTGTATCATTTGATTTCTGCACTTTTTTAGTAGTTAAAAATCATTTTTCTTTATTTTTCCAGTTAAATTTGTATTTTCTAGAAATTAAAATAGATTTTAAGTAATTTTTTTTTCTTAAAGAATTCATAGAAAATAGAAAAATAGGTGGAAAAATCTAATTCTTTTTGTGATGATTTTCTTTTTAATTCTAGTATTCTTGAAAAATAAAAATAGAATTTTAGTGTTAATTTTTAAAAAAAGTGTATTTTTAGTAATTCATTTTTCTTTAAAAATTCATATAAAATTCAAAAATAGTTAAAAAAAATTCTAATTCTTTTTCCTAAAATTTTCTTTTTTTAAAATTTGTGATTTTTAGGTATAAAATTTGTTAAAATTAGTGCCTTAGATTTTAAATTTCAGTTTTAGCTCACGTTTTTAATTTTCGTGTATTGAAATTTCGTGCTAGTTAATTGTTTTTAGTTTCTTTAATCATTTCTATAGTTTAATCGTGCTATTATATTCGTAGTGTAATTCAAAATTCAAAAAAATCCTTTATTAATTCTTGACTCGAATCCGAATTATTCCCGAATCTCAATTCACGACTTCGTTGGGATACGACCTGAGAAGAAATACTTCCCGGTTAAAAATATACGTATTGTGTTTTCTTAAGTGAGATTTTATCCTTTTAATTTCTCTTGTTTGAGAAGTAATTTGGAAAGAATTCTCACGGGATTTATACTATACATATATAAATTTGATTAGTGCTTACACACGCATACCAAATTTTGGCGTCGTTGCCGGGGAAGACGTGAACGATTTTTGAGGATATTCGTTGAAGTAGAGTTTTGAAGACCCTTCCTTTTTGAAAGTTACTTTGCTATTTTTGGATATATACTATAAAAATACAAAACATTCATTAATTCGATTCCTATCGAATTAGTTAAAAATAAAAAATAAATAAATAAATAAATAAATAAACAAATTTGGATATTAGCTATCCATCTTAAACCATTCCAATAAACAACAAAACTAATCGTGAGTTACTTGCGAGGTACGACGGACCTTTGAGTTTACAAACTATAAGGTGATTATAGGAAGTTGATAGCTACTTTGCAAAAAGTCATTTGCGCTCGCTAAGCCTTTCTGCTTACTTGTGCGTAATTTTGGAGACTTATCGTGAAGCTTGTAATTAACGGTTGCCAAAAAATTTTTTTCCTTCCTAATAAATACTAAAAATTATAAATTTCCCCAAAAATAATCTTCTTAATCTCAAATTCTTTTTTTTCTTATTTTCACTAGTGCATGCGCACTCGTTCTTCCTTGGAATACACAATTCCGAGAAGACGTAATCGTCGACGTTCTCGACAACAACAAGAGGCAATCCCTATTGTTGATAAGTTTCCGATTCAAATGGCCGATGATCGACCTATGGCCGAGCAACTTCAAGCTCCCACCGGGGGGTTTGAAAGTGCTATAGTTGTACCACCAATTAATGCTCAAAATTTTGAACTAAAATCCTCTCTCATTAATCTTGTTCAAAATCGAATTTTTCGAGGGAGCGTAATGATGGAGGAGCCTCATGCTCATATTCGTCATTTTGAGAGCATAACTAATAATCAAAGGTACCCGGATGTACCTAACACCACCATCAAACTTCTTCTCTTTCCATTTTCTCTTGACGGGGTTGCCAAAACATGGCTTGACAAAGAACCCCCGAATTCTATTCTTACATGGGATGACTTAGTGTCTAAGTTCATCAACTTTTTCTTTCCACCTTCTAAGACTACCAATCTTCGGAATGAAATAACGAATTTTCGACAAATTGCTCAAGAATCTTTCTCCGAAGCTTGGGAGCGTTTCAAGGAACTTCTAAGGAAGTGTCCTCATCACGGGTTTTCGCTCATGCACCAATTAGACACATTCTATAATTCGTTGAGCTATAATGATCAAGATTCTCTTAATTCCGCTGCCGGTGGCAATTTTCTCTACAAAAGTCCAACCGAAGGATTACAAATCATAGAGAATAAAGCCAAAGTTAGATGTTCACGGAACGCCGTGATGCGAGTGAGTACGAATGCTCCTCCATCTTCTTCTACTTCTTCATCATCTAACTTCGAATTCCAACAAATGGCAGCGGCATTAGAGGATAAGATGACTTTGACTTTTAGGAATGAAATGAATGAGATGAAAAATATGATGAAAGCTCTTGTGCCTACTCCCGTTCCGATTAAAGCGGTGGAGGAAAGGTGTACTACTTGTGGTAGTAATCATAGTTTTAATGTGTGCCCAATGACTAGAGGAGGTTATGAGTACCCGGTTTATCATGATAATTTCCAACAATTTCAACAAACCGCTTCGGTCGGTAACTTTGTTCAAAATGGAAATTCCGGATACCGTCCTCCCAACTTAGCGAACCAAATAAGACCACCGGGCTTTACTCAACCCAATCCCCAAGCTTCTAGACCTAACCAAGGATACAATGGGAACCAAGGGTATAATGGGACTAGGAATGTGAACCAAACCAACCAAGTTAACCATGGAGCTAACTCGGGCTTAACACAACAAGCTCAAGCTTATCAAGCCCCGAGTACACAAGTTCCGGTGACTTATGCTAGGTTCGAGGCCTACACAAAAGCTAATGATGCCACATTGACAAATTTGCAAAAGAATTTGAATGATTTCAAAAGGGAACAACAAGATTTTCAAAATGAGCAAAGGAATTTTCAAAATATGATGCTTAACATGTTTCAAAAGCAAATGGGAAATAACAATGCATCGGGTTCGGGAACTTTACCAAGTAATACTATTCCTAATCCTAGAAATGAAGTCAAGGCTATCACCACTAGGAGTGGTTTGGCCTATGATGGACCATTACCTCCTATGCCTCCTCCTTATGTCAATCCGGACAATGAGAAGGCTAAGGAAACTGAGGTGACAAAGGACCAAGTGCAACCCACAAGTTCACAAAGTACCGCAAGAGTCCAACCTCCGGTAGTTCAAAACAAGGAAAAGGTCCAAAATAGAGAAAAAGAACCCATTGTTGAGCCTAGAGTTGTTAATGAACCTTTCAAGACTAAGACAAATTTGCCTTACCCTTCAAGAGTTGAAAAGGACAAGAATCGTGAAAGAGATGATATCTTAGCTTCAAAGTTCATAGAAATCTTCCGTGACTCACTTTGAGCTTAGCGTTGGGCGGATGCTCTTGTCCACATGCCCAAATTTGCCTTAATGATCAAAAAGTTGTTAAGTAACAAGGACAAATTGATTGAGATAACAAAGACACCAATGAATGCTAATTGCTCCGCGGTCATTCTCAAAAAGCTTCCCGAAAAGCTTGGTGACCCAGGACGATTTCTCATTCCTTGTGATTTTGGGGAGTTTGATAATCACTTGGCACTAGCGGATCTAGGTGCAAGTATCAATCTCATGCCCTTGTCTATTTGGAAAAAACTTGGACTTCCCGACCTTACAAGTACTAGAATGGTTCTAGAATTAGCCGACCGAACAATTTCTAAACCCCTCGGGATAGCCGAAAATGTGTTCGTTAAGGTCGGAAAATTCTATTTCCCGGTCGATTTTGTGATATTAGACTTTGTTGCGGACCCCCGTGTTCCTTTGATTTTAGGAAGGCCATTTTTGAGCACAGCTCATGCCTTGATTGATGTTTATGAGGGGGAAATCATTTTAAGACATGATGATCAATCATTGATACTTAAGTGTGGTGACACTCCCACCATTTCTTATGACAATTTTGAGACCGTGAAACGAGTTGACCTTATTGATGCAACTTGTGCGGAGTATGCTCCAAAAGTCTTAGACTTTACCGAGAGTGGTGATTCCACTTCTATCATTTTAGATCCTCCTTCTTTCACTCCTTTTGAAGGAAGTGAGATGATTCTTGAGGAAGAAATAGAAGAGTTTTTAAAACATGATGAATCTTTAAACATGGATTTAAATGATGATTTTAATGATGATGAGGGTGATGTAACTTACTTGGAAAAATTGCTTGAAGTTTTAAATGATGATCCTTTTTCACCACTCACTCCTCTTGAGTTCAAAAAGGAAGTTAAAAATGTTGAATCGGTCAAAACATCAATAGAGGAACCACCCGAGCTTGAACTCAAAGAGTTGCCTTCTCATCTTGAATACGCTTTTCTTGAAAAGGATAATAAACTACCCGTCATAATTTCAAAAGATTTAAAAGATGATGAGAAGGTAAAACTTATTGAGGTTCTTAAGGCTCACAAAAGTGCTTTAGCTTGGAAAATCTCCGACATTAAGGGAATTGATCCAAAGTTTTGTACACACAAAATCTTAATGGAGGATGATTACAAACCAGTGGTTCAAATGCAAAGAAGGGTCAACCCTAAAATACATGAGGTCATTAAGAAAGAGGTCATCAAGCTTCTTGATGCCGGCTTGATTTACCCCATATCGGATAGCCCATGGGTTAGCCCGGTTCATTGCGTGCCTAAAAAAGGAGGGATGACCGTGGTGATGAATGATGACAATGAACTCATTCCAACCCGACTTGTGACCGGTTGGAGAGTTTGCATTGATTATAGGAAATTGAATGATGCCACTAGGAAGGACCATTTTCCCTTACCTTTCATGGACCAAATGCTTGAAAGGTTAGCGGGGAATGAGTTCTATTGCTTCTTAGACGGATTTTCCGGGTACTTTCAAATCCCGATTGACCCACAAGACCAAGAAAAGACCACCTTTACTTGCCCCTATGGGACCTTTGCCTACAAAAGAATGCCTTTTGGCCTTTGTAATGCACCGGGGACCTTTCAAAGGTGCATGACGGCCATATTCCATGACATGATAGAGAAAACCATGGAGGTTTTTATGGATGACTTTTCGGTTTTTGGGGATAATTTTTCAAAGTGCCTTGATAATCTTGATAAAATGCTTAATCGATGTGAAGAAACAAATCTTGTGCTTAATTGGGAAAAATGCCATTTCATGGTAAAAGAAGGAATAGTTTTGGGACATAAAATTTCTAAAAGCGGTTTAGAAGTTGATAGGGCAAAAGTAGAAGTGATAGCTAAATTACCTTACCCGACCACGGTAAAAGGAGTTCGAAGTTTTTTAGGTCATGCGGGTTTTTATCGAAGGTTCATTCAAGATTTTTCAAAAATTGCAAGACCCATGACTCATCTTTTGGAAAAAGAAACTCCTTTTGTCTTTTCGGATGAGTGTAAACAAGCTTTTAATGATCTTAGAAAGAAGTTGATTGAATCACCAATACTTGTTGTGCCTAATTGGGATTATGATTTTGAAATCATGTGTGATGCTAGTGACTTTGCTCTTGGAGCCGTTCTAGGTCAAAGAAAGGATAAACACTTTCATCATATTCACTATGCGAGTAAGACTATGACCGGGGCTCAACTTCATTACACTACAACTGAAAAGGAAATGCTAGCCGTAGTATATGCCTTGGAGAAGTTTCGACCCTATCTAGTCTTATCGAAGACCATAGTGTATACGGATCATTCGGCTATTAAGTACCTAATGGCTAAGCAAGATGCTAAGTCAAGGTTACTTAGGTGGATTCTTTTACTCCAAGAGTTCAATCTTGAAATAAGGGACAAAAAAGGAGCTGAGAATGTAGCCGCCGATCACCTTTCTAGACTAGAGAACCCTCACAAGAATGAACTTGAAAAGCAAAATATAACCGAATCTTTTCCTTTAGAGTCACTAGGGAAAGTTGAAGAGGTCAAAGAGATTAATGTGAATGATAATGTGCTTAATGAGAATGAAAATGTTGTTGAAAATAATGTGCTTAACAATGTGAATGTGCTTAGTGATAATACCACGCCATGGTTCGCCGACTTAGCGAACTACCATGCGGGTAATTTTGTTAAAAAAGGAATGAGTTCTCAACAAAGGAAAAAGTTTTTCAAAGATGCTAAACATTACTATTGGGATGACCCGTACTTGTTTAAAATTTGTGCGGACCAAGTCATTAGACGATGTGTTTTTGGCAAAGAGGCTAATGAGATTCTCATGGCTTGTCACAACGGACCTACGGGAGGCCATCATAGTGCCAATTACACCGCTCGTAAAGTCTTTGACACTGGATTCTTTTGGCCCACCATCTATAAAGATGCTTTCACTTGGATAACATTGTGTGCTTGTCAAAGACAAGCCAAAAATCTCTCAAAGAGATGAGATGCCTCAGAATGCAATACAAGTTTGTGAGATCTTTGATTTGTGGGGGATTGATTTCATGGGTCCATTTCCATCTAGTAGGGGAAATAAGTACATCTTAGTTGCGGTGGATTATTTGTCCAAGTGGGTGGAAGCTAAGGCTTTACCTACTAATGATGCTCGTGTTGTTTGTAAGTTCTTAAAAAGTCTTTTTGCTAGATTTGGAACCCCTCGAGCTATAATAAGTGATAGAGGCACACATTTTTGTAATGACCAATTTTCAAAGGTCATGGCAAAGTATGGTGTGACCCATCGTCTTTCGACTCCTTACCACCCTCAAACGAGTGGTCAAGTTGAGGTTTCAAATAGGGGAATTAAAAGGATTTTAGAAAGAACCATAGGTGAGAATAGAGCTTCTTGGAGTGATAAGCTTGATGATGCTCTATGGGCTTTCCGAACCGCCTTTAAAACACCTATCGGATGTACTCCTTATAGGTTGGTTTATGGAAAAGCTTGCCATCTCCCTATTGAGTTGGAACATAAAGCTTTTTGGGCCCTTAAGCAAACTAATCTAGATCTTAATCTTGCGGGTAAAAATAGAAAGTCACAAATTAATGAGCTTAATGAATTAAGGGATGAAGCTTATGAGAATTCTTTGCTTTATAAGGAGAAAACAAAAAGGTTACATGATTCAAAGATTAAAAACCGAGTTTTTAATGTTGGGGATCAAGTGCTTCTTTTTAACTCAAGGCTAAAGATTTTCTCGGGGAAGCTTAAATCCCGATGGTCGGGACCATTTACGGTTGCTAATGTTTTCCCATATGGAACAATTAAACTTTTTTAAAAGGATGGTCAAAATTTTAAAGTCAATGGTCATAGGGTGAAACACTATTTTGGAGAAGATGTTCCTAATGAGATTATCCCAGATGTTAAGACCGACCCACCATGATAACCTAGTTTGGGGAAATGAGTCAAGCTAGGGGACTCTTTAATAAACAAGCGCTTCGTGGGAGGCACCCCATGCTTATCCTTTTTATTTTCTTTTTATTTTCTCTTTGCTTCCCCAAGGACAAATCAATTCGGGGTCGAGTATAGCTTGTACTCGGTCGGTTAACAAAACTAAGCCGTTTTAGAGATGTCTTTTGAGCTAACAATGTAAAGAAGAGAGGAAGCTTGCTCTTTTTCGTCTCTTGTTGGTTGTTTGTGATTTTTGTCTAGGTTTTCCGGATTTTGGAAGCTTCATGGTTCAATATTGTGGAAGGACAAAGCAATTCCTACAATTTCCATCGATGGTCTCCAATCTTCTCTTCATAAATTGGGAAATCTCTTATCCTTGTTCTTTATCGAACTAACATCTATTCTTTTGGCATGACCATAGAATTTTTGTTAAAGATTCCTTTTGACCCTTATTTTTAAACTTTGAGGACAAAGTTTCATTTTAGTTTGGGGAAGGATATCTTCGATATTGACTTGCATTTCACGCAACCTTGTTTGAATCTTTTTGAATTGCCTTTTTGTGAAAAAAGTGAGAAATTTTAAATTTTTGCTTACAAGAAAAGCTCAAAAGAAGCTTAAGTTTGGAAAAAACACCTCTTTTTGGTAGTCCGTTGGTGAGAAATAGGAGTTAATTTTGACTTGACCGGGTGAAAAATGCCCTAGCTAGTTCTTTAACCTACCTTTTGTAGGGCCAAGCTTTCACAAATCCTATTGCTTTGGATTTTAAAATGTGAAGAACGAGAAATGATGTAGTTAAATATAAGTGTATTTGTTTAAGCAAGGTTTATTTGGAAAACCTAAAGCTTATATGAATGATTTGTGTCTTTTTACTCCCACAAGCTCTTAACACACTTAATCATACGTGCTCTTTTTAATTTAGCTAAGTCAACCAATGTCTTTAGAAAAAGTCTTACATTTTGAAAAAGAATTCATTTTAATATGTAAGTAAGATTTTTGGTTTCAAATTTATAAGTTGCTTTTCTAAAATGAAATTTTTCCATTCATCAAAAAGATAATTATAAAAAGAGTGCCAATGAAGCATTCGAAAAAATAGAATAACAAAAGCTATATGTAGTTTTTAATCGTTGGCGTATCCATGTTGAGAGAAAGACTCACTAAGGATTGGGGTCGCAACTAAGGATTTAAAACTTGTATGTATGGAATCAAGGTTCGTAGGCATTCATCACTAGGGAGCGCGGCCTAGGTGATGATTGCAACTAAGGGACTTTGGATTCTAGGCTTTGTAGGAAAAGGTGTTGTCGCGATAACCCACAAACGTTAGCAGCGGAGTGGGGGTTCGAACTAAGAACACCGGTTGTTGTTGCGATATCCTATTTGGGAGAAAGGCCTAAGTAGGGGTTCGAACTAAGAACAACATTCCTATTGCAAGAAAAAAATAATTATAGTACATGAAAATAAAAAGAATGGTTAAAAATTTCATTTTCTCAAATCAATTTATAAGTTTTGTTTCCGAATCTCTTTTAGCTTTGAGTCGAGGTTTATCTATGTTATTAACATTTGAGCTCACAAGGCTTATTTGTAAAGCTTAGATGAATTTCAACTATGAAGATAAATTGATCTATGGTTGAGTTAAAAAGAGTGCACACATCTTAATCATTAATTTATTCCGGGTTTTCAGTGAAAAGTTCACAAGTTGTAAGTATAAGAGCTTAATCATTTGGACTTATATTGACAATGATCTTGTTTATTAGCTTTGTTTAGTCTAGTGAAAAGTCAAGGATGACGAATTTTCCTCTTTTGTGCTCTATTAATCGGGAGTAGCCTATTTCGATGAGCCTAAAAGTTGCAAAGTTGCAATGATTGCCATTAACGTGTTTCCATGTGATTAAATGATGAGAAAAGTGAAAGTTGTTTGAAAGGTGATTCATAAAAGGTTTTAACAAGGGCATTTTGGAAACTTACTAGTTTACAAAGTGTACACTTCATAACATTGCGTGAGGACACGGCAATCCTTTAGTTTGGGGAATTTTGATATTTGCTTAATTGTATATTAAATTACCCGGGATTTTGCCTATATTTCCTCTCCCCATCATTGGCTGTTTCACATATGGAACCCTACGGGAAATGCCAACCACATAGCAGTGCCAATTACAAACCCTGAGCTAAAGCGGCCATAAGTAAATTTTTGAACTTCTGGATTTGATGTTTTTTTGAGGTTTTTGGCCTCCGCGCACACGTCATCTATAAAAAAGATTGCGTCCTCCCAAATGGAGTCAACACCCTCCCCCCCCCCCCTTTCTTCTTTCCATTCCCGCCCCCCCCACGCTTGCTTTCCCCCATTCATCCCATCCCACAACTTTCAAACTTGAATAAAAAAAAACCAATTGCGCTGGCGTCCAACAAAGGCAAGGCAAAATAACCCCTCACAAGAAGAGATGAGATGCCTCAACACAAAAAAAAAAAAAAACCGCAATACACAGGGCAGTTTGAGAGATCTTTTTGCGTTTGTGTTAGGGGTTGTTGGGTTGGGGAATTTATTTCCCCATGGGGTTTCAAATTATTTCAGTGGGTGGGTCCATTTTTTTTCCATTATAGTAAGGTGGTGGGGAAAAAAGTACATATTATACATCCTAAGTTGCAGGATAAGATTATATTGTTGTTCAAAATTTGTCCAAGTGTAGGTTGGGGGTGGGTGGAGAGCGAAGGCTTTACCAACTTTAAACGCTACTTAGAAGCTCGTGGTGTTTGCAATTTCTGTAAAAAAAAAAAGATTAAGAAAAAAAAAAAAAGGAGTCTTTTTGCTAGATTTTGGAACCCCCTCTACCCCCCCCACCTTCCGCCTCCGCCCGCTCCGTTGGCGAGATAATCACGTGATAGAGGTACAAAACAAGAAACATACACACATTTTGTAAAGAGACGCAAACCCAATTTGCAAAAAGGTCATGCAATGGCAAATGATGAATGATAACTGGCAAAGAAATGGGTGTGACGTGGTGTGAGGTTGACTCCATGCGACTTTTTTTGACCACTTGTGACAGAGTTTCTGTTCGTGACAATAATTTAGGAGGAGGGAACATCCTTACTCCATTTTACCACCCTCAAACGAGTGGTCAAGTTGGTTTTTCACAAAAATAGGAGGGGAATCAAGGATTTTAGAGAGAACTTGAAACTGAAGACGGAACGATAGGGCTAAGATTATAAGGGAACTATCGACTATGAGCCAAGGTGAGAATACGAACTTCTTGGATGATAACTTGATGATGCTCTAGGGCTTTCCGAACGCCATTAAAACACGTATCGGAATGACTCCTTATAGATTGGTTTATGGAAAAGCTTGCATCTCCCCTATTGAGTTAGAACATAAAGGCTTTGTGGGCTCTTAAGCAAATAATCTAGACTCTTAATCTTGCCGGGGAAAAATAGAAAGTCACAAATTAATGAGTTAAAATGGTTTTATTTCTTAATGAATAAGGGATGAAGCTTATGAGATTTCTTTGCTTTATAATGAAAAAATGAAAAAGGTTACAATAGTCAAAGATTAAAAACCGAGTTTTTAAAGTTGGGGAGCAAGTGCTTCTTTTTTAACTTCAAGCTAAAGATTGTCCTCGGGGAAAGCTAAATCTCGATGGTCAGAGACCATATACGAGTAGCTAAACGTTACCCATATGGAACAATTAAACTTTCTCAAAAGATGCAAAATTTTTAAAGAGTCAATGTCATAAGGGTGAAACACATTTTGGAGAGGATGGTTCCTATGTGATCATTCCCATATTTAAGAACCTGACCCACCATGATGACCTAGTTTGGGGAAAGAGTCAAGCGAAGGGGACTCTATAATAAACAAGCGCTTCGTGGGAGCGCACCTCACATGCGTACCTTTTTATTTTATTTTTGATTTTTATTTTACTCTTTGCTTCCCCAAGGACAAGAAAATCAATCGGGGGCTAGATAGCCTTGTACCTCGATGAACAAAACTAAGAGCTTTTCGTTAACTCGTTTTTTTTAAGCTAACAATGTAAAGCATTGAAGGGAAGCTTGTTCTACTTTCGTTCTAGTTGGTTGTTTGAGTTATTTGTCTAGGTTTTCCGGATTTTGGAAGATTTCTTGGTTTCAAAATTATGGAAGGAACAAAGCAAATGCTGCACAATTCCATTGATGGCTCTCCAATCTTCTCTCATAAAATGGAAATCTTTTTATCCTTGGTGTTGGTTAAATGAGGTTGAGTAAACTCGTCCTTTATCGAACTAACATCTATTCTTTTGGCATGGCCTTAGAATTTTTGTTAAAATTCTTTTTGACCCTTATTTTTCAAACTTTGAGCACAATGTTATCATTTTAGTTTGGGGAAGATATCTTCGATATTGACTTGCAACTTTCACCTAACCTTGTTTGACACTTTTTCGAATTTACCCTTTTTGAGAAAAAGTGAAAATTTTAAATTTATGCTTACACGAAAAACTAAAAAAAGGTATGCGTAGTTTGAGAAAAACACCACTATTTGGTAATCCGTTGTGAAGATAGGAGGTTAAAATTTTGACATGACCGGGTGAAAATGCCCCTAGCTTTATTTCCTTTAAGCTCTAAAACCTACAAGGATTAACACTAATGGACAAGAGCACTACCTAAATCGAATAGGAAAACTAAGTAAAGCTACTACACGTAAAGCAACCAATAAACCGTCCAGACAGAAAAACCTAATACTCCTCCCTTTTTGTGGGGCCAAGCTTTCACAAATCCTATTGTCATTGGATCTTTAAAATGTGAAGAACAAAGAAGATGTAGTTAAATATAAGTGTATTTGCTTAAGCAATGGTTTATTTGGAAAACCTAAAGCTTTCATGAATGATTTGTGTCTTTTTTAACTACCACAAGTTCTTAACACACTTAATTATATGTTGCTCTTTTAATTAAACTAAGTCAACCAATGTCTTTAGGAAAAAGCCTTACATTTAAAAAAAGAATCATTTAAATATGTAAGTAAGATTTTGTTTCCAAATTTATTCAAGATTGATTTTTAAATGTGAAACTGATTTTTTCATTTCATGCAAAAATAAAATTAGTCAAAAGCATGATGCCAATCGTAAGCATTTCTAATGGCAAAAGCATTATTATGTCCGTTGCGCAATGAAGCATTCGCAAAAAATGAATAATAAAAGCTATATATAGTTCTACAACTAAAACGTGGCAGAGCATCCATGTTGAGCCAGTGAGACTCGATGGGTCGCAATTAAGGATTAAAACTAATGTACTGAATCAAGGTTGTAGGCAATCATCACTAGGGAGCGCGGGGCAGCTAGTGATGATTGCAACAAGGGAACTGGATTCTCGGCTTTTAGGAAAAAGTGTGTTGTCCGCGATAAACCCACAAATCATCGTTAGCCGCGCCGAGTGGGGGTTCGAACAACTAAGAACAAAACCGGGTTGTTGATGATAGCGGATAATCCCATTTGGTCGAACGGGGCCAACGGCTACAGGGGTTTTCGAACGAAGCGCACCCCGAGCGCACAAAACCATATTCCTATTGAAGAAAAAAAAAAACAAAATACTTTATATCATATAAGGAACCTATACGACCTTGGTTTTACCAATATATTGCGACATTTCCAATCATTCCTTTACTCAAAAGAATTCATTTTATTAAGTTTTGTTTCCTAATTTCTATATTAATAGCTATATTGAGAAAGGGTTTATCTATGTTAAATTAACCATTATGTGAGCTCACACAACAAAAAGGCTAGAAGCACACGGCAAAAACAGGCTGAAGTGAAAAGCTTATATGGAGTTCACGCTATAAAAGATAAATTGATCTATGGTTAACAACGAAGCAAATAAAAGAAAAAAAAAAAAAAAAATAAAAAAAAAATTTGAAAAGAAAGCACCACATCTTATCATTATTTATTCTTGGAGTAATAGTTCACAAGTTGTAAGCTTTATGACTTAACCATTTGACTGATATTGACAATGATCCTTGTTGAGCGCGAAGCTTTGTTTAGTCTAGTGAAAAGTCAGGATACAAATTTTCTCTTTTGTGCTCTATTAATCGGGAGGAGCCTATCTTTCCAATGAGCCTAAAAGGTTGCAAAGTTTGCAATGTTTTGCCATAATGTGGTTTTCCATGAGATAGAATGTTGAGAAAAAAGCTAAGATGTTTAAAAAGGGTGATTCATAAAGGTGAAAAACAAGGGCATTTTGGAAACTTGGTTAGTTTTATAAAGTAAAGTGTACACTTGATAACATGCGTGAGACAACGACAATCCATAGTTTTGGGGAAATTTTGATAAATGCTTAATTGTATATATAAATTACCCGGGATTTTACCAAATAAAAGCCAAAAAAATGCCAAAAGGATAGAAAAATGTGTGCTTTTGTGTCTATTGTGCAGGAAAGGATAATAAAGACAAAAGAAAGCAAAAACGAACCAAAAACCGACAAGAAATGAAAAGACAAGAGAGAGATTTTGAAAAGATCAAAGCCAGATCAGCCCGATTCAGCAAGAAAAGAAAGCCAATGAAAGTCAAAGGACCAATGTTGACAAGTTTCAAGACTACAAGGGCTCATTTGAATGTTTGGAAGTCAAAAGACCAAAATTGCAAAAGATTAAAGTTGGTTATTAAGAGGAAAATAAGGGTTATCAAACACAAGGGCCATATATGTTAAATTCCAAAGACATTTTACAATATATTTTTAAGAAAGAAACACAAGGGCCTGTTGTGTAATTATCCTAAAGATTTAAAACAAAAGCGGGGCAAACTTCTACTCCTAACCGTTTCCAGCTGATTTTCCCGCCAAAATTCGAGAAATCCCAATCTTCCCCAAAACCTTCCCCGCTCCTCCACACTTAACACCACCTCGTATTAAACCACTTACACGTCACTTCGCCCACGTGTCAGCAGCCTATTGGCCCGAACACCTCATTAAAACAATCCAACGGCCACAAATTGAAGGAGAATGATCAAGGGCTCACATTCCATGGAAGATTCAAGAAATTCTTACTTCTCTTCTTCAATTCTCTATAAATAGGTCACTTAGGGTCCATTTTAGTTAGTTAGTTAGTGAGTTTGATTTTCAGTTTGTAATTTTCCTTATTTTTAAGCATTTTCTTTTAAGTTTTTCAAACCTGTTTTAATTCACTTGTACTTTGTATCTTTTATCTTGTACTTTACCATTTTAAGCAATTAAATTCAATTCTTGAGTTTCATTGTTTTACCTTTCAATATTTAGCTACTTTTACATATTAAGCTCATTGAAGCTTATACTAATTCATAAGCTCGAATTCAGTCAAATCCTTGTTAAAAGTCATTCACTTACTTGTTTTGTTCATTTTATACCAAAACATGATCACTTGAGGTCATTTGATTCATTTTGGAAGCTTTTAGAGTAAATAAGCTCTTTAAAGCTTATTGAGTTTAAGCTCAGGGTTTAGAGGCTTTGGAAGCCATTAGGAACATTTAAGCTTCTACTCTTGGATAGCTTAAGTGTGAAGATTCTTCAATTCCAGGTTTTACCTTGTGTATTTCATTTTAGTAAAAATTCAGCTTATTCAATTAGCTTATTTCTTTGTCTTTCTTTGTGCTAAATCTTGTTTAGACTTGTTGAGCTAGTTTAGTGATTCAAATGCATTGAGTAGTTATAGTTTTAGTTCATTGAGATCTTAAGTAGTTAATTCTGTCATTATTAGTCTAATAGCTTATGAGAGTAACTAGCTTATTTTTACACATAAGCTTAGCTTTTTAGTGATTAGATAGCTTTATTAGCTGAAAGTTAGTTAAAATAGATAAAAGGATTTAGCTGTTTTAGTATTAAAATAGATTTTAAGTACACTTTAGTTTTGACAGCTTTAGTTAGGGAGTGTTTAGATTGATGCATTTTTGACTTAAAAAGTCAACACAATCTTGTTAAAGCACTTTGCATAGTTGAGTTTCACAAATTTATAGAGTTTTAAACAGGTTTTAAAAACTAGTTAGTAGAATTTAAAAGATTAGAGTTTAAAATTCTCTTTTTAGCACCAGGACAGTTTTTAGTGAAATTAGATTTATTGTTAAAGAGTTTTAAAAGTATTCTATAGTCCAAATTTGTTTAATGCAGGTTTAGTAAAACTTAGTGAGTAGGTTTAAAGAGTTTTAATCTCAAAACTTTGCCTATATTAAGGTGTTGGTCAAGTGTATCGGCAACAACAGTTAATGCTGTTGTTGCTATACTCTTTTCTAGTGGTCTTTTAGCCTTTATAATTAGGAATTAGAAATTAGAATTTTGCACTTTGTTAGAACTCCATTAGGTTTATAAAATTCATCATTTAGATTTCATTTTAAGCTTTTAAGTCTAGCTTATTTTTACCTGCAAAAAATAGTATAGCAGCACTTTGGATTCCTAGCTTACTCTCTTTTGATTTCTAGATTCTAGCAGTTATTTCAAGAATCCTTATATCTAGGTATTATCAACATTCATAGTATAGCTTATCTTTGAAATTTCAGTCTCTAAAATCTAGTTTTCAGCTTATTAGCTTATTAGAAAAAGCTTAATTTCAGTTTTAAGGCTGAACTTACACTTTTTAATAGTAAATTTCTTGTAAATCTTGTTCTCTTGTAGCTTATTTCATTTTAGATATCTCAAGTATACATCTTAAGCTCCATTTATCTTCTTTTGGTTTTCATTTTCAGTTAGAAATAAGCTAGAAATCAGCAAAAAGTTGAAAAAGATAGTAAACTCATAGTTTCTGTAACAGATTTGAAAATCTTAATTTTCTAGCTTATCTAGTTGTTAAAAGTTAAAAGTGTCTTTATTAAAGTTGTAGAGAATAAGCTCTTTTTCAACTTTGTAGTTTTGAGTTTTAGCTAATTCTCACTTTTTCAATAAGCCAAAAATAAGCCATATCGTAGGGTTTGTTTTGTAATTTCTAGATAGTTTAGGGTTACCCGTTTACACTAGAGTGTAAGTTTCTAGTAGTTACCCCGCCTACCCTTTTCTTTCTATCTTTACAATTCCTACCCTGTCTTTTGGGAAGAATAAAATAGATTTAATATTTTTAGAAACTAGTTTTTATAAAATTAGGTTTAGTTTTTAATTGGTAAAATTAGGGCACAATTGGTTTATAAAAATTAGGGCTTTTTGTTCCATTCAATTTCTGCATCTTATTAGTAGTTAAAAAGCATTTTTTCTTAATTTTTCTAGTTAAAATTGTATTTTCTAGGAATTCAAATAGGTTTTAAGTAAATTCTTTTTCTTAAAAAATTAATAGAAAATAGGAAAATAGTGGAAAATTTTTAATTCTTTTTGAGATAATTTTATTTTTAAATTTATTATTTTTGAAAAATAAAAGTAGAATTTTAGTGATAATTTTTAGAAAAAGTTTATTTTTGTTAATTCATTTATCTTTAAAAATTCATAAAAAATTCAAAAATAGTTAAAAAATTCCAATTCTTTTTTCCTAAAATTTTTCTTTTAAATTTGTGATTTTTAGGTAAAAAGTATTGTTAAAATAGTGCCCTTAGAATTTTTAAAATTTTCAGTTTTAAAGAAGCTCACTTTTTTTAAACTTTTCGTGCAATTTAAATTTCGTGTTAGTTAATTGGTTTTTTAGTTCATGCAAATTATATTATGTAGTATTATCAAAGGAAGTTCAAAAAATCCTTTATCATTCTAACTCAATTCGAATATTCCCAAAATCTCAATTCAACGATTTTCCGTTGACACGACCCAGGCGTACAATACATCCCGGATAAAAAATATACATATTGTTTTTCTTTTAAGTGAGATTGTTTACCTTATATTTCTCTTGTTTTAGAAGTATTTTGGGAAGAAATTTTTCACGGATAATACATATTAATACAATTTGTTACTACACCAGTTAATCCAACTTGCCATCAGTATAATCTTCTAATACTGATGGATCTCCGCTGTATTCTAAACCATAATCCATGGTTTGTTTCAAGTATTTAAACACTCGATTTACAACATCCCAATGTTCCTTGCCAGGGCTACTAATATGCCTACCTAATCTTCCTACGACATAAGCAATATCAGGTCTAGTACATGTCATTGTATTATCATGCATATAATATTTCCAGGAAAATATTTTCGCATGTCAATAAACTGTCAAATTATAATTTTCAGTAAAACAATTATTGAACTTGCAATTTCACCAAAAATGCATATTATAACCGAATAACCATGAAAGAACTAAATTATTAAGAATATACTTACCAATCAAGTCAATTAATGCATCGGTTTTATTATTGTATTAAATATACCAAACATCGTTTACATGCTAGAATTTTTGTTTTCAATTTATGAGCCTAGATTTTCTTTGCGTGAAAAATAGACGCATGCACCCAGGCCATAAATCTATATTTATCGACAAATTGATAACAATTTCAAATTCCATCATGTAAACTTAACATATGTGTATATCCTTTTATATCCCATATGCATAATTTGAATTTAATCATCATTCAAATTTCATGCAAGCATGTCAATTCATAATTTTGGTGTATATATATTAACAAAACATGTATATTTCATTGATTAACATATCCTTAATTACTATACATGTAGTTTTAATCTATCAGATTAAACACATAACTTGCCAGTTAATCATGTCACATATGGGTCATGTAATTTATGTTTTATGCATGTATCATGATCCAATATAAAAGGAAGGAATAGAAGTTATGTACTCGTTTGGGTGATCAGTTCACATCATTCCGCCACCATTTGAAAATCCTCCATCGAAACGGGCCAACTTCACAATGTCGGTTGATATTTGCATATGGTTAATGGATGCCATCTTGACACGAATTGCTTTAAGATTGCTAGTTACTGGGTTTGATAAAGATGGCTTTACGATAGTAAATTTGTACTACTTGCTACTTCAAGGCGAGTTCGCTCTGTCCTTAAAGCAATTTCGCCCCCGTCGTTCTTTCGAACAATCTTGTTTTTTTCGAGTTATCGGTGAATTGCTTCCAAATACAATGAAGCAACGATGAAAGCAATATCAAACACTACACGAAGTGGTGATAATCCGGATTAACTACCGAGTTATCGAGGATTTCAAGACACTATAAATAATAATTCTATAGCAACCGGGTATACTAAAAGAGAGTGTTTGTATGTGTTTTTCGTGTGTTTTGGATCACAAAAAACGCTAAATTATTGCCACTATATATAGGCAGCCTCGTGACCATTCAAACAGTCACAATGGTTGCCAAAAAGGTGTGATTAGCGACGGTTTAGCGATGACTTAGCGACAGAAAAAAAGTCGCTAATTTATTTCAACAGGAACAGTTGCAATGGTGGCATTGTGACACCTTTTTGACAGATATAATCATCAACAAAACGATTAGGCGTGTCTTTACATTGTGATGGTTCATTAGTGACGGTTTTGTGACAGAAAAACTGTCACTAATCACCATTTCGTGGATAAAGACCAAACACAACAAAACTCTCTTTTCCTTCCTAAGATTTAACCCACATGACTCATTTGTTTTGTAAATAAATACCCAACATTCTTTTCCGTAGAGGATTCAGATACGTCAATGTTGGAGCATAAGAAGAAGCAGAAAGAAGAGAAACCGGCTATGGAAGAAGAAATGGAGAATCTGAGGAAACAACAAACCGAAGATGAGATTAGAAACAAGGCGAAGGAAAAAGCAAAGAGGGCGAAACAACAAGCAGTAGCTATGCCTCGTTTGAAGCAAGGTTCAACTTATTTGAGACAAAAAAAGTTTGGTTTGTGAATTACAAAAACACCATTCTCACGGGATTTCATATTGTTTTGACTGTATGATTAGACAAATGGAGATGTTAAATCAAGTACTTTTTTTTACACTTGAACTAGTTTTGGACTTGAAGGCAGATTAGGACTATTTCGAACATATACTAATTGTCAGGAAACTTAATGTTATGAAATTAATATATTTGTTCAAAAATCTTACAATATGGATTGTATGTACCAAATTACCAATGGTTTTTTTTTTCATATTTATCTGATTTTGACTATGAAGGTCAACTATTTGTTATGTGTTATTACTCTGATGTTTTATTACACCAGCATAAAATGGAAAATATTAGTTATGTGTAATGGTGATCAGGGTCCGGACCGATCCAACAAAGCATAATCGTCAGAGTTTTTTTAAAGACCGAACCTGACCGACGGGAGTGAGAACCGAGTTTAAGGAAAAGCATGAACCGAGGACTGGACCGAAATATGTTCGGTCCGGTTTCTCGGACCGAAATGGTTCGGTCCGGACCGGTCCAACAAAGCATAATCGTCAGGGTTATTTTTAAAGACCGTACCGGACCGACCGGACTGAGAACCGAGTTTAAGGAAAAGCATGAATCCAGGTTTGGAGTGAAATATGTTTGGTCTGGTTTCTCGGTACGCGTCAACAGTGTTAGCCTAGATATGTGTATCCATTGTTAGGCTTGATTCTATTCATAGTTGGGTTTTTTGTTAAGTTAAAATATAATTTTTTTGATATTTTAACCGAATAATTCATCAGGCTAGAATCTAATCATCACATATACACGAAGTCACGAAGCACTAGTATTTTTCTTAACTATAATTTTTTTGAAAATTAAACTTAGAGAACTTTTTACTTAATGATTGTAATAACCACAAGCCTTTTACAACTAGCCACACTAGGGATGCTCACGGTCCGAAAACCGAACCGAACCGCGACCACCACACCGGACCAAAACAAAATTGGTCCAAAACGCAGGACCGAAATGGTACTGTCCGGTCCGGGTCGGTCTTTTCCAGTTCGGTCATCGGTTCGGTCCTACAAGGCATAATCATCGGGTTTTTAGTAAGACCGAACCGAACAAGATCGGACTGACCGGACCGAGGACCGAATGTAACAAAAGCGTGGACTGAGGACTGGACCGAAATACGTTCAGTCCCGTCTGTTCGGTCTGGTTTTCCGGTCCAATCCGATCGACGGTCCAATATGCTCAGCCTTAAGCCACACTTTCTTTCTCGTTTGCTGCAGTTTGAATTTTAATAAATGAATGGACATTGCTGCAAAAAGTACTTCTAATAAAATAAAAAAGAAATTTATGATTTCTCGCTTTCAATATTATTATATAAATAAAACACATAAATTATAGCACAAGTATAATCACTAAGCATTTAAAATGTTATTAGTAAAATTTAGTCTTCATTTTTTGTATTTTAATTAATTAAATGTTAATATAGATAATTAGTCACGTGCAGCCGATGGTTAGTTTATTATTTATTATTAAAGTATAAACATTTAACGCATATTCTAATGCGTTATACGTAGCATCTTATGGTTATGTTTAGCATTTTTAAAAACGAAAAGAGAAAGTTTCATAAATAGCCAGTAATTGAAACAACAGTCCACTTTCTCGCTAACAAAAAACCAAAATTTTAAAATAAATCAGTACGATTGACCGACTGTGCGACCCTATTAATATTTTCACATGTGTTTCATTTTAAATTTAAAAAATACTAATGATTTGGATTCTTTTTGTGCGACCGACGACTATTGTACTTTTATCCTATCAAACTTTCTCTTTTTAATAAATTAAACAAAATCATATTTTCTTATCTTTTTTTCATTTCTTGAAAAGACCAAATTTAGTCGCAAAAAATAGTATCAGTAGTATGGGTGGTCCACGGTCCGAAAACCATACTGGACCGGCCACGACCGGACCGAGTTGGTTCAAAACATCGGACCGAAATGATACCATCTTGTTCGAGTCGGTCCGGTCCTACAAGGCATAATCATCGGGTTTTTTTTAAGACCGGACTGGACCGAAAACTGAATGTAAAAAAAGTATGGACCGATGACCAGACCGAAATACGTTTCATCCGCTCCGATTTTCAGTCCGGTCGACGGTCCACTAGCACAAATGATACAATATCTATTTTTGGAGGGGTGTTAAAGTGAAAGTTGAGAAGTACTACATTTAGGAATATACTAAAATGCATCACGCAAAGAGACAAAAATGTTGGTGTTTCCGTGGGCCTTTCTCTTGGTCCAATATAGGGAAAACAATGGCAGGTATTTCGTTTTCTCTTACCTTGGTTAAAAGTTTGAATAAACTCAGTTACCTTGGTTAAAACTTGGTTTGAAGAATTTGAACAAGTGTGCTAATTTTTCTAAACAAGGTACGAAATTGTTAGCTGAAACTGGAACACAAGTGGGAGACGAAGCCAAACCGGCACTTTCATTACCAAGGCTGTGTTTGGATAGGGGTTTTTAAGGGCTTATGGGGGCTTGGGCTTTTAAAATAAGCCGGCTTATAAAATAAGTCTCGTTTGTCACGCGGGCTTATGAAAGGGCTTTTAAAATAAGTCGGCTTATAAAATAAGCCTCATAATAGGGGCTAAAAACTTTAGCCCGAGGCTTTTGAACCATAAATTACTTATATACCCACAAAAATATCTAACATATACCAAAAATTTATTTAATTATGTCATTTTTAGTAATTTTGCAATAATAAGCCCCAGCCCCAGCCCATTTGCCAAACAAATTTAAAAAATACAAATTTCAATTTCGGCTTATAATATAAGCCCCATCCCCAGCCTCAGCCCCAACACAAGCCCCAGCCCCAGCCCCAGCCTATTTCGTCAAACATACCCCAAGTGTATCACCCAAAGTATCCAAGGTAGTCGTCACAGTAGTTGTTGCAGGTTACAATAATCGGCTTGGATGATACCACGGCGATGGTTGGAAATCCTTATATGTTTGAGCGGGGAAAAAAAGCTATCAAACTCTATTGTCGCGCTAAATCCATAGTATTGTTCTTTTCACTTCTTGTTTTTCATTAATTCTATAGGTAAATATGATTTAGAACACATCTTTTTTATTAACAAGTATTTTTTTTATTTATTTGTTATTGGGTTTACAGTCTAATCCGGAGAATACTTTCGCCTTAGCGTCACTACCCTGCCCCTTACGTATGCTTCTCGATACCACTAGTGACATTGACATAATACTCAATTGCGTGCGAGGTTAGCAAGCTTGTACTTTTCGAAAAATGGGTCACTATACTATACTTACTTTTTTTGTGTATTCACATCATTTGACTGATTAATATTCACTAAACTATTTAAAAACTTGCAATATATTTTTTTAGAATTTAATTTTTTTATTTTTAATGCTTCCGAAACCGCTGCTTTGCGTGTCTACCATTCTAGTAAGAAAAAAAAGATGAAGCTATCATCAAGGAAGGTGGAGAAGTTGATGTTACATAATGCTGGTTTTTTAGCTCAGAAGTGTCTCGCTCGCGGTTTGTGCCTTAATTACACCGAACCCGTCAGCTCTTATTTTTGATACCTAGACACTAAATAAATCTATACGAGTCTGTTGCAGTTAATTTTGATCATGTTCTCCTTTCATGAATAGTTAACATAAAAGCATGATTACAAAACCCAGTTGGTTCATTTCTTAATTATAAATCTTAAAAGGGTATGAATCATTTCTAGACTGGTTGTGTTTTTTCACTCAGGAATTTTATAATCAAACAAATGCATGGCGGACAAAAAACAACCCAGCTTATGTTAGGGGAGGTGATATATTCACGGATAGAATTACTAGGGCCACGGCAAATTCAAGTGAAAAGACGTTGTTGCCCTCCAACTTCTTTTATACGGAGTATCATTTATTTTTGTTACACGGTTCACCCACCTCATTTCCTCCGATTTTACTGCCATTGCCATCATTTGGGTTAACTGCATGTGAGATGATTTAATCATTATAATCACTTACTCGGTTTTAGTTCTTCATTTGTGTCTTTGCAACCGATCATTTGGGTTAACCGCAAATGTGATTTCAATTAGTTTCTTTCAAATACTCGATCGATCTTTTCGGAACGATGTTAAGAGGTTTTAGATTGTTTTTAAATTACCAATAAACAAAAACAAAACTTTACAACTGAATGGTAACAAATTCATTTGAAAGACAAAAAATAACGAACAACTCAGTGGTTTTGCTTTGGATAGTTTCTTCAAGTTTCCTTCTTGTTCCCGAGACCGCTCGTGTTAGGTTAGTCTTTCTCGGTTCCTTCTTGATGTTGTTAGTTACCGTTTGTAGTGATGTTGTTAGCCGTTTTGGTTTCTTCTGTTCCTGTTAGCTGTCAAGATTCATTCAAAGTTTTTATCATCAATTTCTTCTCGGTGCTCATCTTGCACACGGGGTATGGAAATTGAATCAATGAGTATAAATTTTAAATAACCACAAAGGATGTTTGAAACAAAAGTAAAAAAGAATTGAAATGCCATGAGATGTGATGACGAACATTCAGTAGCTCAGTGCCTTTAAAACATAATTACTCGAGGTGATCTGTAATCGAGAGAAAAGAAGCAAAGTGGAAAAGTGATGCAAACAGGTTTGAGGGCAATAATGTCTTTTTAACTTAAATTTCCGTGTCCCAAGTAAATTATTCCGTGAATTTATCACTACCCTTATGTTAGTTGTAGAAGAAGGTACTGCTAACTGCTTTGTCAATATATTAAGTCTATTGTTAGATTGTTTAACGTTATCTAATAGACATCTTAGACCGTTATCCCTTAAATTAAAGTTATAATACAATATAAGTCTAGTCTTCCCACTCCCAAGTTTTCCTCAAAAGTCTTTTATCTATACTTCTATATAAAGCATTTATAATGTGGGACCCATTAAAAATTAAGATAAGAAAGTGCAATCTTGACCATTCATCTTATTTTTGTGAATCACATCAAAAAGTGACATGTGTCACATTTTGATTAAAAAATCACTTTTATTTTCAAATTGAAATATCTTTTTATCGATTTAATTTTATTATGATCTAATTTCATCATATTTTTTAAAATTTTGTGCTCTTTAATTTAACATACATTTTGTTATATAGGTAAAAACAAAAACAACAAACAAAACAACGGTAACAAAGCGATCCAATGAGAACAACAGTGGTTCTAAGTTCCCACGAAGAAACCAGAAGTTGAAAATGTTGGAATTGTGCAAGACTGTCACTTCAGAAAGGGATTTCCATAGTGGTAAAAAGAATAACGCAAATGCAGGTTGGTTCGGAAAAGGGTCTAGGTCCATTCCCCAAGACCAATGTCAGAATTATTGAATATTTGGGAACAGTTTGTCAAACTATCTGTGTGCACTAATTTTTTGAAGGCATTTTATGTGCAGTTGATCAATTGCGTGGTGATAATTCTGGTGCTACAACTCATTATGTAAAAGACGATGTTGGTTTAAGTCTTCGAACTATGGAAGTCGGATCTTACTTTACATTGGTGATGAACACTTTGCTCCTATACATGGAAAAGGAAGCGTACATTAGAATTTAGTTCTGAAAAAATTGTTACTTTGTTTTAATGTTTGTAAGTCCAAAACTCGTAAGACTTTTGTCTGGTCCCTGTTTGAATTAAATGTGGATAGCAAACAAGTTTATGAATCCGATAAGTATATCTTATCGAAGTCTCGTACGTTTCTAGGATTTGGTTATTATATACAATGGTATGTTTATAGGTGAACTTGAATAAAGTCCTGATGATTCGAGATTCTGTTTATATTCATCCTCTTACTGTTGGATAATTCCTACTTTTATGGCATGCTCGTTTAGGACATGTGCACTTATAAAAAAATTCTTGAAATTCTAAAGATGATTTAATTCCTGCTATTGTGATGAAAATCTGAAAAAAATACTACCTTTGCTATGTTATCAGAAAATCTGAAGGCAAACCATTTAAATATAACAAGAAAAATCGTATCATCCTTGAATTGATACATTATGATTGTGTGAGTTTCATGCTACAGAGGACACCAATCTTTGGGCAATAACATAATATGACATAACTTTTATAATAATGCCATTCAGGTTTTGCTTATGTTACCTGCTACATGCTAAGGATGAATCCCTATAATATTTAGAATTTAAAAAACATAAGAAGTTGAATTGCAACGAAATGACTTAGTTAAAACCTTACGTCACCAGAATAAGTGGTGAATATTATGATCCTATATTTTTCTAATCTGTAGGGTCTTATTCCATGAAACTCACAGCTCCTTACACCCCCACACAAAATAGGTGTTGCGAAAGGAAAAATAGAGCTCTTAAGGAAGTGGTAAATTCCATGTTATCTTACTCAGATTTTGAGTAGGGTGAACTGGGTAAAGCCATGTTAACGGCTTGCTATTTGTTAAATAGGGTTCCTAATAAAAGGAACAAGACTACCCAGTATGAACTTTGGTATAAAAAATGACCCAACTTGTCATATTTGCGAGTTTAGGGTTGTACCGAAAAGGAAAACTTTGGGTGAAAAAGGTATTGATTGCATCTTTGTTGGATATGCTAACATCTCCTAGGCATATGAAGTTTTATGTTAATTGAAACCGAATAACTCCTGTTCGTATAAACCAATTATAGAATCGCAGAAGCAATATTTGACTGAGAACCTTTTCTCTTCCAATACCTAAGACCAAAAGAACATTATACCTAAAATTTGGAAGAATTCTCAAAGGGATGAATCATTCTGGATGAGTCCCAAGAGACACCCATCCCGACCCGAGAGTAAAAGACTACGAAAAGCGATAATCAAATGGATATGATTTTTCAAGCTATAGTTAGTTGAGGGACGAGAGATCAAGTTGGATCACAAAACTCAATATTGCTAAGTATTGTTGAGACCTAGAACCTATAGAGTGAAGCTGTTGCAATGCTCGTGATGCTGCTTTCTTGAAAAAGACGCAATTGATGATGAGATTGGTTCTATTATGAAAAATAATACATGGGTTCTATCTGATTTACCCTTTGGTTGCAAACCTTTAGGTTGCAAATGGATCTTCAAAAGAAAGATGAAAGTCGATGGAACAATTAACATAGTTCAGGCAGTTCCGATTGGTATTCCCAAGGCTTTAGACAAAAGAATGGGATTCGATTAATTCGATACTTATGCACCATTGCTCATAATCACTACTATAATTGGTTGTTAAACTTTACAGCTATGTCACAATCTATGATCCATCAAATGGATGTCAAAATAGCAATCTGAATGGTGATTTGGATGAAGAAGTTTATATGAAGCAACCGAAGAAATTTTATGCGGTAATGAGCCTAAGGTTGTATGTTAGTTAAGTCATTGTATGGTCTTGAAACAAGCACTCAATAGTTTGATGAGGTTGTGTTGATCAAGTTTTTCATTTAAACCAATCTGTCCAAGTGTGTATATAGCTAATTTGATAATTCTGATAAGGATCATACTTATGTCTATATGTTGGTATGACATGTTAATTTTGGAACTGAGGCCAAAATCAAGTTGATAAACCTTAGAAGTTTTTGTCGTCAAGATTCTCAATGAATATAAGGGAGAAGTCGGACATTATTCTTGGTAATTAAGATTAAATGTGAGAATAATGGGGATTGTCATTACACAATTCTCACTACATTGAGAAAATACTCCCAAGAAGTTTAATCTAATGATTGTTCTCCCCACCGTGAGTACTATCCCATGGAGCTGGTAGAAAACTAAGCCTAATACAGGAAACCCTGTAATCAGCTTGAATACTCAAAGCAATGTGGCTGTTTGATGTAGTCTATAGAAGTACTAAGACCAAATTACTTATGCTCATGGTAGATTGAGTAGGTTTACTAAGTAACCCCAAGTAAAGACAGCAGAAAGCAATAACGAGGTAGTTCAGAATACTCTAAGAGTACTAAGATTAGTTTTATCATATGTAGGATACCTTCATGTTAGAAGGCTATTCGGAAAGCTAGCTGATAATATCATGTGAAGATCATCGATTTACAAAGTTGAGATGGGTGGTCTAGCTTGGGGGAAGTGCCATTTCATGGCTTCTAAGAAGGCAAACATGCATCACTGATTCTACTATAGAATCTGAGTTTGTAGCATTGGCTGCTGCCGATTAAGGAAGCAGAAGTGCAATGAAAACTAACATGATTCATTAGAGTTTCCAATTTGGCCGAAACCAATAGCACCAATATCGTATCCGATTTGATAGTTGCTCATCCACGATGGCTGAAGGGGTGCAGTATAGTCAGATATACATATGGAAGTCCTAGACACTTTAGGGTGTTTAGACATAGTATGGTAAGGGAACTAATCAGAGAATGTGTGATTTCCTATTGAGTTTTTGTACAACGACAACATAAATTAGCTGACCCTTGACAAGGGTCTAGCTAATGGACTTTGGTAAATAATCAGTAAAAGGGATGGGATTAAAAGTCCAAATAAAACTACTAACCATGAAATACCCAATCCCTTCAGAATACAAACGTTCGACAGCTGATTCAATTGGAAAGCTCATAGCTAGAGATTGAGCGAATACATGTTTTCATCTTTCACCATCTTCCCGAGGTATGTGTTCAGACCTGCAAGTGATGGTTAGGTTGAAGTTTATCTTCTTAATGGTTCTTTTGAAAAATTGCATTGCAGGTGCAAGATCTAAAGGGACTACCTATGTGAACATGAAGTTTAGCCGCTTCAAGAAGCTTGGACTTAGCTTTCTATATGTTCATCAATGGATTGGGACACATGGCTTGTAAAGTGTCAAGTTAAATGAACTTTAGAGTGTTGTAGAAACGAATGTGTATAGTATCTTCAGGTATTCAAATGGATTGACGGGTTCAATCGTTACGACACCCCGATTTTTGAATATTTGGAATGTGTATTATACTAAGATGAAAATTCAATCGCAAGACATTTTCATTTATGCATTTGTTTGTTTCGTTATGTTGGTTATAACATAATTGCATATATCTTTATATATGTTTTAGTAAATCAAGGATTACACTAAAATGGGGGGGATTTGTTGGTGATTTTAGTGTCATCAACGGCCATTTAGGTAATGACGATTTACTAGAGACTAATGAGATTTCATAATTAGCTTGGATACGAGTTAGGGAAGTGTGGAGTACACACTCGTTGAGTTAATATGTTTTCGACCATGACAAAAATGCGGAGATCAATGTCGGTACTAAGTTTATACTACTGGCGGTACCAAGTTTGTTCGAACACAACATAATTAAGTTTGTTCGAACACAACATAATTTAGCACTGCTAGTTAGTATACTGGCGGTACTAAGTTTTTATACTGGCGGTACTAAGTTTATACTACTAGCGGTACTAAGTAGTTAGTACTGGTAGCACTAAATAGTTAGTACCGCTAGTCGTGTAACTGTTGAAAAACAGTTGTGAAAGTTGGTTTTAACCAACTTTAACTGCTTAACCGTTATCTAGAATTTGTTTTAAAAACAGATTCATTAGTCTCATTTTAGATAACGAAAACACATACAATTCATTCATTGTTCTTGATTTATGATTCTTGTGCCTAGAACATAAATTGATATACTACTTATATTATCCCGATAGAGATTTCGTGCAACCCAGGCATTGATAAGGCGTCGAAATACTTTATACGGAAAGTGGATTATTACACGATATATGCGAGTTATCCAGGATCATCACACTCACACACCCCAATTTATAAAAAAAAAACAACCCAGCTTATGTTAGTTGTAGAAGAAGGTACTGCTAACTGCTTTGTCAATATATTAAGTCTATTGTTAGATTGTTTAACGTTATCTAATAGACATCTTAGACCGTTATCCCTTAAATTAAAGTTATAATACAATATAAGTCGTCTTCCCACTCCCAAGTTTTCCTCAAAAATCTTTTATATTATTAGTTAGTCAAGGAATTAGTTAACGTAATCCATCAATTTTCACTTCAAGCAATAATTTACTTATCATCTTCCCCTCGTATTTCTTTTCAATTCAAATGCATGTGATTATACATAGAAGGTAGTTATCATCAATCAAATTTGTCTTGGTCAAGCATCTTTATCACCAATAATTGCTATAGTAACTTTGACTAAGTAGTATATTCTTAATCAAAAGTCATTCATTTCATCTGCTCTTTGTCGCAAACTGTTCACATGCAAAACTAAGGATAAAAAGCCAATACTTGTTCTTATAATTTTAACTAAATTTTCAAAAATGAAGTCACCACAAACAATAGTTTACTTATCATCTTCCTCTCGTATTTCTTTTCTCTTTTACGGTCTCGCGATAACATGTCTTACTTCCACCACCGTCTCTGCTTCCTCTCGCGGTAATGTGACTGATTACCTCGCTTTGTTGTCATTTAAGTCAAAGATCACCCATGATCCATACCAAGTTCTAGCCTCGTGGAACCATTCCTTTCATTTCTGTGAATGGAGTGGTGTTTCATGTGGAAAGCTGCACAAACGAGTGATTGCTTTATGGCTGGATTCGAAGGGCTTAGAAGGCTCATTGTCTCCTCATGTAGGAAACCTCAGCTTCCTCCGCGAGCTTTCTATCAAGAACAACAACTTTCAAGGAACCATTCCTCATGAACTTGGTCATCTATCTAGGCTACGCCATCTTTATCTTAGTAGAAACAAATTTGGTGGAGTCATTCCAACAAACTTGTCTCGTTGTTCTAACCTCGAAGACATTTGGCTCAATCGAAATGAGCTAACCGGAAGCATACCCAAGGAAATGAGTTTACTCTTGAAACTTGCTCATCTTAAAATTGAGTACAACATGTTTAACAGGTGGAATCCCACCTTTCTTGGGGAATATTACATCAATGGAAGAGTTCTATGTTGTTGGGAACCCGTTGGGTGGCAGCATTCGAAACACCTTGGGTCTTTAGAAAAGCTTGACAGGACTTGGTTGTGGTTAGTGCAACTTATATGGAAGCATCCCTCATTCCATTTTCAACCTCTCACCCCTAGTTAATTTTTCCGTAGCTGTTAATCACCTCACTGGTAGTCTTCCTTCAGAAATTGGTAATCAGCTCCCGAATCTTGAGTTCCTTCAGTTATGGGGTAACGAACTGACCGGTGTTCTTCCACCTTCTATTTCAAATTGCACTAAATTAGGACGTGTTGATGTGGGTAATAACAGTTTTAGTGGGAAGTTGACAGTCGATTTTTCAAAACTAAGAGATATTTATGAAATTTTCTTACATACTAACAACTTCCACGGAGACATGCGGTTTGTTGATTCTTTGAAAAACTGCACCAGATTATTAACTTTGGATATTAATGATTGCAACTTATTATGAGTGCTTCTAATATCAATCGGTAATCTTTCTGATCAACTCAAATTTCTAAATTTAGGATGCAATCAGTCATTTGGAAGCCTCCCTTCCAGTATAGGTAGTCTAGTTGGCTTGACCATTTTAAATTTAGGACCTAATCGATTCAAAGGAAAAATCCCCACTACCATTGGTAATCTTCAAAAGCTACAAATTATTGATCTAGATAACAATCAATTTTCAGGGCCTATCCCTAATGCCATTGGAAACTTATCACTGTTGACACAACTTTACTTAGATTACAATAAATTAGAAGGCCATATTCCATCAAGCCTTGGGAATTGTAAACAACTTAATGGGTTAAACCTTGCACACAATACACTCACTGGAAAAATACCTAAGCAACTTCTTCAACTTCCATCACTAACTAATTTTTTAGATCTTTCATACAACACCCTGTCTGGTTCCATTCCATCAGAGATTAAAGATATAAAGATGTTGAGCGAGCTCTATTTATCTTATAATAATTTATCAGGTACCATTACTAGTAGTCTGGGTGAGTGCATTAGTCTTACGGTGTTATACCTATGTGGCAACATATTTCATGGCACATTACCATTTTCATTAAGTTCATTGAGAGGATTGGAGGTACTTGATATTTCTCAAAATAATTTATCAGGAAAAATTCCCCAATTCTTCGATAAACGGTTTTCCTTAGAGTTTTTAAACCTATCTTTTAATGATTTTGAGGGTGAAGTTCCGGTCGTAGGAGTGTTTGCCAATGCAAGTGCATTTTCGGTTTTAGGGAATAATAAGCTCTGTGGTGGGTTGGTTATACTTGAGTTACCCAAATGCAAACGAGAGGGTAGTAAGAAAAAAAGGTTTCCTTTCTTCGTATTTATCATTGTCATTGCACCGACGTTGCTCATCGTATTATGTTGTGTGTATCTTCTGTGCAAGAAGAAACGCAACAGTCAACCATCTCAATCTACAGGAAATGAACCGTTCTTGAAAGTTTCATACAATGAGCTTCTCAAGGCTACTGATGGCTTCTCTACAGCAAATTTGATTGGCGAGGGTGCGTTCAGCTCTGTTTATAAAGGAATCCTTAATTACGATGATGGTAGATTCGTTGCGGTCAAAGTTCTACATCTTCAAAATCGAGGGGCCCACAAAAGTTTTCTAGCAGAATGTGAAGCATGGCGGAATATTCGACACCGTAATCTGTTGAAGATTATAACTTCATGTTCAAGCGTTGATTTTCAGCGTAATGATTTCAAAGCTTTGGTTTACGAGTATATGCCCAATGGAAGTGTACATGATTGGCTTCATTCAAGTGCAAATAAATTGAAACTGAACCTTCTCCAAAGAGTAAATATTCTCAATGATGTTGCAACCGCGCTTGATTATCTTCACAATCGCTGCCAAACAACGATTGTTCACGGTGACTTGAAGCCTAGTAACATTCTACTTGACGCCGATATGGTGGCTCATGTTGGAGACTTTGGTTTAGCTCGACTACTTGGTACAGACATAAACCAAAACAGCTCAACCGGGGTTAAAGGAACAATTGGCTATGCACCTCCAGGTAATTCCACTTTTATTCCATGATGATTATATTTACTTACAAGTTACAGTTTGTAAACTAATCAATTAATTGTTTTTTATTTGTAGAGTATGGTATCGGGAGCGAGATGACAAGTAGTGGGGATGTCTACAGTTTTGAAATATTATTACTAGAGGTGATGACTGGGAAAAAGCCAACAGACAGCATGTTTAATGAAGGTCTTAGCCTTCATAAATTTGCTTACATGGCATTACCAGATTATGTTATCGATGTTATTGATAATGATGCAATTGTGTTGCAAAGTACGGAAGTGAATGCAAAGAAAGTGGAAGAATGTTTGATTGCAACTATTAAGATTGGACTATCATGCTCTCTGGATTCCCCACCACAGCGAATGAAAATAGAAATTGTTGTCATTGAATTGCAGCGTATTCTCGATGTGCTTCAGAATATATAAGGTACTTTGTTCTCCCTTTTTGTAGAATGTGATTTTACATTAGTTAGTCAATAAATCATCACTAAAATGGTTTTTTTCGTATGATTTTGAACTATTTCAGGTCTAGTTCCATGCTTTTATTGTGAAGTTGAAAGTAACTGCAACAAGGACAGTGCATCTAGTAGATAAATAAATGTTGCGTTGTTAAGTATGTTTGTACGTGTGGTATAATTTTCTTGTTGCATAAATGTAAGAGACATAATACGTTTAGTGACGCATCATATGTGTGAAACTCGTTTACGATTATGTGTAGTTTAATTTCCCTCAAACCAATATGTGGTGTTGAATTCTACTGAAGTTTTACTTGCCACAATATTGTCTTAATCATATTGTTCGATTTCTTAAGTGACTATTCTGATGTTATTCCTGTTCTTTCTCCTCTTTTGATTGGAAACAATAAGGGTTTCGAGTAGTGTATGGAAAGTTGACTAACCAAAGCAGTAAGCAATTTCGCAATGTGAAAATCACTATCAGAACAACACCAGTACCTCCTAATATTTTCTGTGTGAGATGAATTTTTGCAGTTATGCTTTTCGTTTGCAGCCATTAATTATGTTTAAGTGTGTAATGCCCAAAAACCCGAGTATTCTTTTTTTAGGAGTTTATATATTTTAAATTTACCTGAACTGGACCATTTTATACGGTCGATGTGGCCAGAAATACAGCTCCAAGGGGCTTGTTGCAGCTATGTAAAATAAAGGAAGAAAATTATATATGTTTTTTTTTGGTACTCTACTTTAATACGGAGTAAGTTCAATATATATCTGATAAGACTATTTGATTTGGGAGGTTCTATGTACTGGGCACCGTTTTTATTTCTTTCTCCAAGTTACTTATTTATTTACCACTCATAAGTAAAACGGGTCGAAATAGCCATCTGTACTAGTGTTAGTTAGTTGCTGTACTGACTGTTTTTGGAACCTGTTAACACTAACAGATGATTTTCGCAGGCTCAATCCGGCCCCTTCACCATCCAAAATATATCTATGTGGACCAACACGTTAACACTTACTCAAGTTCAAACCTTGAGAATACTGAAAGAGCCTTCAGTACAGGAAACTATCCAGCTGCAAACTAACCAATGAAGACTTAGGAGCTTCACTATCAAGATACATAGACAATCTTCAAACCAGCAGATTTCCTTCATGACAATCTGCAATCTTTCCATTATTTTTATCCGATCATAGCAGCAAGAAGCATAACTAGACTCAAGAAACTGCTATTTAATAACCAGAGATTTCCAATCTAACCAGGTACTCACTCGAGGCAGATTATTCTAGCAGATAACTATCCTTATGGTATTTACTATCAAATGACTACATAAACATAACTATACTCAAGATACACATTCCTGAGAAAAGAGAGTTTAGTTTATCCCAATCTTCAAACCCAAACACTCCTTTAATAACCATAGAAACCATCCAAATTAATGATCATTTCATTTACTACCAAACAGGAATACATTATAATAATGGAAGATAGAAAAGCTTGTGAAGCAAAGGTTTTCAAAACCAAGATACACACCATCTCTTCAAACCTTTATTCCAAACAACAGTTAAGCATATAACAACTTTTCTTATCAACAAGGGAGGTATGGTTAACCTTTAGTTAGGGCAACCTTTAGTTTCTACCAAAATAGCCACCAGTTGTAAAAATGCCTATTTTTTCCCCTAAGCTTTTGACATTCGAGTCCAATTAAACTTGAGCTATACCAGGAGTTCTCCTTGAACATTCATATCTTCCATGACGAGGTGACGGCTCATCACTATATTTCCTTGAGGGAAAAAGATCTTCTAAAGTTTGCTTTCAACATGATAGGTAATGTTGTATGTTTTGTGAAGAGTGAAAAAACAAGTGGGCCCTTACTTTTAAGTCTAAAAAAATTATTTACTATTTATCTTGCATGTGATTGGTGAACATGACCTATCATGTTGAAACCAACATTAGAGGATCCTAATCCTTCCTTGAGACCACTCTACCATCACGGCTCATCACTATATTTCCTTGATCACCACTTCTGGAACTTCTAGATGAAGGGGTACCATGCTGCAACATCCGAGTACAAAATTAGTATTAGGTATGGACGCAAATTTGATATAACATTCATACGCAAATTATAACTTTGATTGCCAGTTGCAGATACAAAAGTTTGATCATGTTAATAAGATCAAAAACATTATCTCAAACAACCATGTTACCTCAGAAAGTGAGGTAGAAGCATATCAAGCAGATCCGGCTATTCCAGCCAAGACCCGGCCATATCCGGCGATAACCGGTCATAACCGGCCAGACCCGGACAAGACCCGGCTAGACCCGGTCATAACCGGGCAGATCCACCCATAACCTGCCAAGACCCGGCCATAACCTGCCAAGACCCGGCCAGACCCGGTCATAACCGGCCAGACCCGGCCAGAACCGGTCCGACCCCGACAAGACCGGCCATAACCGGCTTGAACCGGCCATATCCGGCCAGACCCGTTAGCAATGATTGAAAAATCTTTTGCTCCATAATTCACATAGCGACATGATTGAAAATATCTTTTCGACGCACCGTTAACAATTAGGAAACTTACTATGGATAAATTAGTTGAATATAATAAACACATAAAAATCGGTTAACCGGTGTTTTCGGTTTCGATTAAGGTGCAAGAAAATAAAAAATCAAAACTCTGGCTGACGAACCGTCCACGAACACCCCTAGCCAAAGTCACTTTTTAGGGCTGAGCATCGGTTTAAAACCGAACCGAACCGAGCAAAACCGAACCGAATATATAATTTAGGCGTATATTTCTTGGTTTTAACCCGAAACTGAACCGAACCGAGCAAAACCGTAAACTGAAAACAATAAATATACAAAACTGAAAACTGAACCAAAAATGATCGGTTCGGTTTCAGCCAGTTCGGCTCGGCTCGGTTTGTTGATTCGGTTCGGTTTAGGTTGGTTTTGCTCGGCCCTACTTTACTTTGTAAAGCACCGCTCATTATACACACCGACATTCTACATAAATCATCTCAACCGTTCACCCAAAGCCACGTAAACCATCTCTAACCGAAGCCAAAGTCTTAATACTTAGATAACTAGGTGCCCATTAGTGTTTTATAGCAATTAAAAGTGATGTCATCTCAACACTTTCTTATTTGTAACTCAAAACTTCTAAGTTAATCTAAAAAGAGAAAAGTGCAAATATGCTCCCTGTGGTTTGCAAAAATTGCAGACTTACTCCTCAACTTCACGAAAGTGCAGGTGGCCTCCCCAGTTTGAAACTTTCATTGCACTCGTGCTCCCTGCCAGGGAGCACGAATGCAATGGGAATTGAAACTTCCATTGCACTCGTGCTCCCTGCCAGGGAGCATGAATGCGACACAAGTTTCGTTTTGGGGAGGCCGTCTGCACTTTCGTGAAGTTGGGGAGCAAATCTACAAATTTGGGAAACCATACGGAGCATATTTGCAGATTTCTCATCTAAAAAATACCCTCTTTCCATCACTCAAGTTATAAGACACCCATGGCCATACTTAACCCAATAAAACACAAATACAAAAAGAAAAGAAAAAGTATCGTATAACACAGCTGGTGGATTTTGCACGAGGAGCTAAGGCACAAGATTGGGTGTTAAGTGGAGGCTATAACTTGCCTTATAACTTGTGCACATCAAGTGCTCTTATGAGAACTAAAAGTGAATAAAGTAGCATAAATAAAAGTAAAAGGACTAAAGTAGCATAAATAAAAGTAAAAGGACTAAAGTTGACAAGATTACAACCCTTGTAACTCGCCAATAGCTTCATTTCATGGATATACTAATACTTAGCGGGTATTTGTTTAACTTTATATGTGAGCTTACGAAGATTCGGTCAGCACTTCTCACTATTTCAATTGCGAACTCGAAACACCCAAAATAACAAACTAAAATTATTATTTGTTTAAATTTGGGCTGCAGACCCCATTCGGTCGCCGGCCAAATGAACTTTACCTGCGGCTGGGTGAAAAATTTGCGGCCAAATAGGTTTGACTTGCGGCTGAAATGTTGTTGGTATGTAACTTTTCTGACACGGTTTTCTTGAAAATCATACTTGCAAGTATCGTTAAAATTTGAAACTTTGCAGAAACATCATATATGTATAAAATAATCATCTATGATTGTATGTAATGGAGTTTGAATAAAACATGTGAAAGCATATTTTATATGACAAAAGGTTGTTTATTTCTTTAAAATCATAAATTTGAGTTCAATCACAATAATAAAAATAGTATCTCTTTTCGAATTAATAAAATTGTAATTTGTATTTGTTCTTATAAATAGAAGAAATATGAAGTTATCAAGTTTCAAAGATTTTGGTCCAGTTCAAAAAGCATAATTGTTAGTTATGTTTAAGATTAAACTTGACAAAGGACAAAAAATGATAAAAATTATGAACCGACGATCGGATCGAAACATGTTGGCTTGGTCCCGTTCGTTTCGATTTTTGGTTTGGTTCGATCCTCGGTCTCTTATGCTCAACCTAGTCTATAGTACATATAAAGAGAAAGGGTATTCATTTGGAACTTAAAAGCTTACAAAATGAGTAATGTTGTTAGAATAAAATACTCCTACTTATAAAAGACAATACAATCTATTACGGAGTAAGTATTTAAATACTTAATTGCAGTATAAATCACTAACTTTTCACTATCACTTACTCCACAAACATATATACATAAAAAATTAAACACACATATTAATGTTATTATACATTTCGCCGCTATGCGCGGGTAATCATCTAGTTTAAATAAACATAAGAGTGAATTAAAAAATTTGTCCATGTGGTTTGGCCAAATTGCAAGTTCATTCCTTATCCTTTAGAAACTTCACTCATCATCCAGGTGGCAACTTACAAGTGCACATTTAATCCTTGGTAAAGTTAAATTACTCAACTACCCTTTTCGTTTCCCTTCTCACTTTGATCCTTGTGAGAGAAATTTAGTCATTTAATTTTTGCTAGTGACCAAGAGTGCATTTGTAAGATCCTTTAAAAACAATGAGTGGACTGTCTAAAAGATAAACATTGAACCCGCATTTTGGCCAAACTATTTGGGATATTTTGTAATTGACTATAAAGAGAAAAAACATAAGAAATAATCAAACATAAAGGACTAAAGTTAACAACACTTGTAACTGATTGACTGGCCTATAGCAAAAGAGCCGAATCATTTCCTCTTTTCGCTTGCAAACATAAAAAGAAAACACATTTCTTTCATTTCCTCTTCTCATTTACAAACAAAAGTGAAAATAAGTGTTTCTTTAGAAAAAAAACAAACACTTAAAAAAACCACGCCATTATACATTGTCGCCGATATAAAGGGAAAACTTCTAAGTTTAAATAAACAAACAGAAATAAAAAATGATAAAAAATAAAACATAGAGGACTAAAGTTAACAACCTTGTAACTTAAAAAAAAAGATGAAGTTATCACGAAAAGAAGTGGAGAAGTTGATGTTACATAATGATCTTGGTCACCTTGAAAATAGATATCATAATGATCGTATGTGTTGGTTGTGTCGAGATTGTTTGGAATGTAGGTGTTGAATGTGTTGAAAGTGTTGGGATTATTTGGATCCATTGTTGAAAAAAATTGAGTATTATTGAAGTAGAATATTTATTGAAAGTGTGTGTGAAGTATGAAATAATAAAGAGGCATTTATATGATTTTTAAGGGGTAAAAATGGATTTTTTGCGTGTTTTTTTCAAAAACCCGCTCCTCTCAACGGCTATAACGGCTACTTTTTTAAAAAAATTAAAAAAAAGAAGAAGAGAACCGCGTGGGCCGGTAGGAACGGCGTAACGGTGCGCCGTTGGCAAAACTCACGCCGTTGAATGGCGCCAATGAACGGCACGACCGTTCCCCTTACTCTTAGCCTTATATAAATTTATCATATGATAATAAACTTATATAAGCCCAAAAATCTCAAAATATGCCGAAAAACAAATAAGACCTATAAGCTTAAACAAACACCCCTAATAATAAGGTTCGGTCAACACTTCTCACTATTTCAATCGCCAACTTGAAACGCCCAAAAACGCAAAATAAAATTATTATTTCTTTGAAATTTGGGCTGGGTTGCAGACCCATTTGGTCTGCGACCAAATGGACTTGACCTGCGGCTGGGTGAAAAACCTGCGGCCAAATGGGTTTGACCTGCAGCTAAAATATTGTTGGTATGTAACTTTTCTAACACAGTTTTCCTGGAAATCATGCTTGCACTTATCATTAAAATTTGAAATTTTGCAGAAGATCATACATGTGATGTAAATGGACTTTGCATAAAAACAGGTGAAAGATATATTATATGGATGAATATATCATGTGGCATTGTATCATTTTGAATGAGTGGTTGATTTGAGAAATTTATTTATAGGTAAGCCAAAGAGCACTAGGTATCATCGGTGTTATTCGAAAGTGTTAGCGGTAAGGGCTTAGCCTGTAATCAAATTGAAAAAATCACAATGAATCTCCATCTCTAAATCGATCTGATCTACTACCTTTTTCGTGTAATGATTGCTATAA